>JABUQX010067349.1:0-7500 GCA_015478945.1 Trachelipus rathkii
TCACTGAAAATACTCTCTCCAGAACTCCTCCAAACTTCATAACGGGCAACTTCGCAAGGGAAGGTAAATTTATGGATAGTACCGGCGACCCTGATCTCGAGTGAAGTTTTTTCTAACAGAAAGTCGGCAAGGGAGGTTAGACGCCGTGGAAAGTCCGTGACTACTAATTCACCTACGAAGGAAGAGTATCTCAACAGAAGGGACTTTTGTTGCTTCTTTACATTCATTGAATATCTTTAATTATGTTGAATAAAAACATTATTTCAAATATGGATTTTTTAATCTCCATCATTAATTATATAGTGTGCTTGCTCTTAAAAGAAGCCACCAACTTAGCAAGTCGTACCTTATATAATTGGTGAACCCGGAGAAGAACACTCAGAACTTCAATCAACGTCTTCTGAATAACAAACAGAATGAAGAAAAAAAAATTAAAATAATACTAAAATTCCCAATCAGAACACTCGGAGAAAATGAATCAAGCAAACGAACATTATCGATACTGGACTTCAAAATTTTTCATTTCTAATTTTGGATTATGTTTTCATCTTTTCACAACTCTCACAGTTCGAGGATTCATTGTCAGACATAGCAAACTTCCTTTACGGTATGGATTTCTTTCATCATTCAAGTTTGGATTATGGGCAGAAACTCATTTTTGGATTCCACTACGAACTCTGATTCCTTTTCGAATTCTAAATGGTTCTGTGACCGCTCCCTTTTATGTATGAAGAAATTTTTCAAATAAAGGACCTAAATTTCAAGCAACTTCGTCTCTACATATGTCAAGCAATGTTTCTCTCGTAACTACAGCTTCGAAAACTATTTTCCTGCGCATTGATCAATCATGGATACATTAGAAACGCCAAACATTAGAAACCTTTCCTTGGATTCAACGTTCGATCGATGTGGCCATATTTAACTTGTGAATAACTCATTGTTTCAATATTCACGAATTATGTATAATAACTTATTTTGTGTGAGCTAGTTTATACATTTAAAATGTTTGTATGTTTTTGCTTATTCTGAACGGATTATCAAATATGTTTGTGTTTAATGCACTTCATTTTCTGTATATAATAACTTTATTGTATTTTTTGTATTCAAATATTTGTATATATGTTAGATCTTCGGATGTAACCAAGTTATGCTCGTATTTGAATATTCTTACATTTCATGTATACTATTTTTGCCTTCAAAATGTTTGTATGTCTACTTATGTCTTTGGACATAATTAGATATGCTTGCATTTAAGTACTTTACTTTTTATATTTTAGTTATTATTTTTAAGTCATTGGAAATGTTTTATATGTTTTGTTGCCATTGTTAATGCCCACAAATATTTAATACATTTGAATGAAAGGTTAATTTTTAATATCTTGGTATAATTATTATAACATACTTTCTTACTCCGTGTTTAGCCCGCGGGAGTAATGTAAGTACTCCATTATAACTTTGTAAAAAATTTTTTTATTTAATGTTCGTAACTTATGCTAAGATTTTGCGCGAGCAAAATTTTAGCATAAGTGATGTGAAATAATATATAAACCGTCCTGTTGAGATACTCGAGCAATTATTAAGAATCAGAAGAAATTAATCTCACTGAAGATACTCTCTCCAGAACTCCTCAAACTTTTCAACATAATTTTGGCAAGGGAGGTAAATTTCTGGAAAGTCCGCGACTTCGATCTCGAGTGTCAAGTATCCAAAGAAGAGTCGCAGGGAGGCTAAGACGCGCTGGAAAGTCCGTGACTACCAATTTGCCTACGAAGAGAGAGCATCTCAACAGAAGGGACATTGTTACAACTTCACTTTACTTTCATTGAATAAATCGTCTTCTATTTTTGGATTTATTTTAAATCCAAAGTAACCTTGAGTTACTTTATTTAAAAAGATAATTGATAGGAAACTTTTGTTTCCTATTCTTTAAAGAGATAACGTATTGCAAACTTTGTTTGCGCTTACTAAAGAGATAAGTACCTCAGGACTTTGTATCCTATTTCATAAAAAGATAAGTGTGAAACCTAGTGTTTCATTTTACTAAAGAAATAAATAAATTACAGTGGCCTATCGTTGCTGTCGTAGTTGAGAACTACAAACTTTAAACTCATCATTTCTTAATAGGGGGACTTAAAGAAGAAGACAGCCTACATTCACTCCAAGTCATTCCCTATATATATATATATATATATATATATATATATATATATATATATATATATATATATATATATATATATTATATATATATAATAATTTATATTATATATGTACATCCGCAATCCGCATCCGCAGACATCTGCATTTAAATTGATACTTGATATTTTTATATATATTTTATTTTTCATCCAGGGTGGGGCCTTCGGCTCCCCCTCTATATCATTCCCCCCCGTCTCCTGCTTTGCAGGATGCCCCCTCTTGCTTCGCTCGAGGGTCCGGGTAGAAATTTTTAAAAATAAAAACACTCCCAAAAACTATAATAATAATTGAAATAAAGAATAAAAATAAAAGTACTTAGAAAAAAATCAAATTCATATTAAAGTTAAATAATAATAATAATAATAATAATAATAATAATAATAATAATAATAATAATAATAATAATAATAATAATAATAATAATAATAATAATAAAATATTTAAAATAAACTAAAAAGAACACGTTATAAGTATTTTTAAAGCTTCGCACTATTTAAATTTAATTCTGTCAAATAACTCGTTCGAAAGTATTGATATAATAGAAAAAATGAAATGACTGCGCGAAATAATTAAGAGACCATTATTCGGTGATTTCACTATTCACACACAACACAAATTATAGGCTTAATATTAGATAGACTGACAGATCTGGACTTAAACTCGAGCTTGCCAGAATTTGTCCCTTTTATTAGAATTTGTCCTTTTTATTTTATAAGTTAAGACATATTAATCGGGCAAAATTTTAAGCAGTACTTATTTGACCTTTATTGGAAATGGATGTGTTAATTTTATTCTAAGACTTGTGTTTGCGATACGGAATTTATTATTTATAATAAAAATTTTAATTTTTATTTCACGAGTCCTAAAAGTATTTGTCGAAAGGGATTTACAATTTGTCTTGAAGGGTATTTTTTTTATAACTCTCGCCTGCCTTTTAATAAAAGTTTAAGATTAATTTATTATTTTTCGTGGTCAATCATTCTTTGCGCTTTAAAGACCCTGAAAGTCGGGTCCATACGAATATGGTAGAAGGCACTAGGTCACAGGTAAAATATATTACTGTTAGTAACTGTTGTAAAAGTTATGTATTTTATTGCATTGTACTCATTTTAAATATTTTATCCGAGAAAAATATATATATATATATATATATATATTATATATATATATATATATATATATATTATAATATAATATATATATATATATTAATATATATATATATATATATAATATAGGGTAGGTACTGCTAGATTGGTGGCTTATTTTATGAGCAAGCACCCTAATAAGAGGTTGGTAATTTAAAAAATCCATATTTGAAATGATGTTATTAACATAAGTAAAATATGCAATTAAAGTATAAAAAGTAAACAAAAGTCCTTCTGTTGAGATACTCTCTGTAGGCGAATTGCAAGTTGCAGCCTTTTCCAGTGCGTTTTTTGAACTTGCCTCTGACTTCGTTTAGCGGCGGATTTGTTATCGAAATCGAGTCGCAGCTTTTCCTTGAAGTTTATCGCTCTTGCCGGGAGGATTTCTGAAGAGAGTATCTTGAGTGAGATTTTCTTTCTTCTGATTCTTAATAATTTGATCTGACTCAATATCTGACTGAAGGGCATCTCAACAGGCCGGGTTTATATATCATTTAACTTCGACTTATGCTAAAATTTTGCTCGCGCAAATCTTAGCATAAGTACGAACATAAATTAAAATTTTTTACAAAGTTATAATGGAGTGGCTACAATTATTCCTGCGCTAACCGGAGTGAGAAAGTAATGCTATAATAATTACAAAAATAAACTAAATACATAGTTATACTTTAAATGCAACAATATCTAATTATGTTCCGAAACATAATAGACATACAAACATTTGAAGGCAAAATTAGTATATAACACGAAATATAAATAATATATTCAAATGAGCATAACTGTTACATCTGAAGATCCTAAACATACATATACAAATATTTTGAATACATAAAAATGCAATAATGTTATATATACAAAAATAAAAGGTGCATTTAAACACAAGCATTATTTGGTTATATCCGTTAGATATAAAGAAACATACAAACATTTAAATGCATAAAATTCAAAAATGTTCATACATAATTATTGATTATGAAACAATTGAGTTATTCACAATTTTAAGGTGGCCACATCGATCAAAACCGTTGAATCCAAGGAAAGGTCCAGTATGAGGCGTTTCTAATGTATCCATGGTTTGACCAATGCGACGTAAATAGTTTTCAAAGCTGTAGTGACGAGAGAAACAAATTGCTTGACATATTATATATAGAGAACGACGTTTGCTTGAAATTTTAGGTCCATTATTTGAAAAATTTCCTCATACATAAAAGGGAGAGTCACAGAACCCTTTAGAATTCGAAAAGGAATCAATGTTCGTAGTGGGAATCCAAAAATGATTTTCTGCCCATAATCCAAAACTTAAAATGATGAAAGAAATCCATACCGTAAAGGAAGTTACATATGTGGAGGCGAAGTTGCTTGAAATTTAGGTCCTTTATTTGAAAAATTTCTTCATACATAAAAGGGAGAGGGCACAGAACCATTTAGAATTCGAAAGGATCAGAGTTCGTAGTGGATCCAAAAATGAATTTTCTGCCCATAATCCAAACTTGAATGAATGAAAGAAAATCCCATACGCAAAGGATTTGCTATCGTCTAGCGATGATCGTAGAACTGTTCGATATCTAGAGGAAAAGGTTGAAGACCCATATATTTAGAAAACGTGAATTTGAAGTCCAGTATCGATATATTCGTTTGCTTGAGTCATTTTCTCCGAGTGTTCTGATAGGGATTTTGTATTATTGTAGTTTTTTCTCTTTCTTCATTTTGTTTGTTTTTTAGAAGGCGTTGATTGAAGTTCTGGGTGTTCTACTCCGGATTCACCAATTATATAGGGTTGGAGTTGCTAGATTGGTGGCTTATTTTATGAGCTGGCACCCTATATAAGAGGTTGGTATTTAGAAATCCATATTTGAAATGAATGTTTTATTCAACATAAGTAAAATATGCAATTAAAGTATAAAAGTAACAAAAGTCCTTCTGTTGAGAAGCTACTCTCTCTTCGTAGGCGAATTGGTAGTCACGCCTTTTCCAGCGCGTTTTCCACAATTGCTTCTGACTCTTCGTTTAGTGCGAAAATTTTGTGATGCAAAGAGACGAAGCGGAGGCCTTTTCCTTGAAGTTTATCGCTCTTGCCGGGAGTGATTTCTGAAGAGAGTATCTTGAGTGAGATTTTCTTTCTTCTGATTCTTAATAATTTGATCTGACTCAATATCTGACTGAAGAGCATCTCAACAGGCCGGGTTTATATATCATTTAACTTCGACTTATGCTAAAATTTTGCTCGCGCAAATCTTAGCATAAGTACGAACATAATTAAAAATTTTACAAAGTTATATATGGAGTGCTACATATATATATATATATTATATATATATATATATATATATATATATATATATATATATATATATATATATATATATATATATATATATATATATATATATTTCATTTATTTTATCTTCACATGGCTTTAAATATATCATAATTCATTAGCTTAGGGCGTACGTCTGGCCCAACAAAATACATTAGGTTAGGTGCTACTTGGGGGCTAACAAAATCCATTAGGTTAGGTAGTACTGGGGCTAACAAGATCCATTAGGTTAGGTTCAACTGGGGGGCTAACAAGATCCATTAGGTTAGGTAGTACTGGGGGGCTAACAAGATCCATTAGGTTAGGGCCTACTTGTGGGCTATTAAGTTTAGGTTAGGATAAAGTTTGGTTAGGTACACACAGATTTAATATATATACATAGAGTGAGGCATTCAATTTCTTTCCGTTGGTTGCGAAATCTTACAAATTTTACCTTCCGACTCCTTTTATGCGAAAGACATAATAAATTTATCAATGTTAATAAAATTATAATATATATATATATAATATATATATATTATATATATATATATATTAGTATTTTATATTATATATATATGATTATTATATTATATATATAGTATATATATATATATAATTTTATAAGTTTACCATAAAATTAAATTTTCTTTGGCATAAAAGGACAGTCGGAAGGTCAAATTTGTAAGTTCTGGCAACCAACGCAAAGAAATAGAATCTGTCAGTCTAAGTACAATTACGCCCAATATATATATATATATATATATATATATATATATATATATATATATATATATATATATATATATATATATATATATATATATATATATATATATATAATATATAATATATATAATATATATATATATATATATTAATATATATATATATATATAATATATTTGCTATTCCTCTAGTGCTTAAGATACAGCTAGTGTTTATTACGTGCATACAATTCATTCTATTAATAAACACCCATGAACAAGGATAATGTAGCTCACTACACATAAACCTATCCTTCTGGAGACAATATTAACACACCAAAACCTATCTTAACTATAAATCCTGCTTTTATGATCAAACATTTTCCACTTCTTGGTTCTTCTATCAAACTCTTATCTCTATAATATCTTGTTTTCATAACACACACAACATACACACACACATATATATATATACTTTTATATATATACTAATATATATATATATATTATGATATATATATATACTATATATATATATATATTATAGATGTATGTGCATCCGCAATCCGCATCCTCGCAGACATCTGCATTAAAAATTGGATACTTGATAATTTTTTTATATATATTTTATTTTTCATCCAGGGTGGGGCTTCGGCTCCCCTCTATGATCATTCCCCCCAGTCTCCTGCTTTTGCATGATGCCCCCTCTGCTTCGCTCGAGTGGTCTGGATAGATATTTTTTAAAAATAAAAAAAATGACAATAAAACATAATAATAATTGAAATAAAGAATAAAAATAATAATTTAAAACTTAATAAAAACTTTTTTAAATTTATAATTCATAATAATAATAATAATAATAATAATAATAGTAATAATAATAATAATAAATAATAATAATTAATAATAATATAAATGAAAATAATAAAAAAATTTCACAAAAAAAACAAATATTTAATCAACTAATTAAGACCTTATGACAGTTTTATGAGCTTCACACTATTTGCATTTGATTCTTTATTCAAATAACTCGTTGGAAAGTATTGATATACAATAGACAAAAATGAAATGATGCGCGAAGTTTAATTAAGAGACATATTCGGTGATTCTCAACATATTCACACACACACAATTATAGCGCTTAAATATT
>JABUQX010067349.1:12500-15000 GCA_015478945.1 Trachelipus rathkii
TTTTTGAGGGAGTGTGCTTCCATGCTGTCCCGCCCCTCGTTCAACTATATTCTCTATATCTCAATACTAGCACTTTCCTTCAGTGTTGGAAGCACGCACATGTCCAACCTATTCGAAAAGAAGGAAATCCACTCTGATCCTTTTAACTATGCCTTATAGCTCTCACTTGTATTCTATCTAAGATCTTTGAAATCCTTCTCAACTATCACTTCTTAGATCATCTGGAAACTCATTCCCTTCTTTCCGGTCGCCAGTACGGCTTTCGATGTTGAGGTCTACTGGCGATATTCTTTCCTATCTAACCGATTTATGGTTTTTCAAACATCTTAGGAACTACGGGGAGACCTTGCGTGGTGTGGCGCTTGACATATACAAAGTATTTGACCGGGTTTGGCAAGCGTCACTGCTCTCAAGCTCCCCCCATTCTCTTTGCTTACTTATGTCTAATATTTTTCTTTCAAATCGCTCAATTTCGGCTGTTGTATGGGGCGACTACTTCTTTTCTGTCAATAGTGGGGTTTCCTCAGGGTTCTGTCTTTCTCCATACTTTATTCCTACTTTTCATTAATGATCTTCTCACCTGCACATCTAACTCTATCCACTCATATGCCGATGACTCGACACTTCATTCTTCAACTCATTTCAATTCTGCTCCCTCTTTTACTTCTAGAATTGCCTCTCGTCTTAATCTTTCCGATTTCTATTCTTCGCTGATCTGGATAGGATTTCCGGTTGGGTCGTCTCAACCTTGTGAATCAATTCTTTAAAACTCCAACTTCTACAAATCTCACTCTCTAAAACACCTTCCTATACATTTTTCCTATCTCTTTCGAAAACGGTTCTCTTCGTGCTCTCCTGTGACAATATAAACATCCTTGGCCTTAACATAAACAAAAAAATGTCTTGGAAACCTCACATCACAATGGTTGCTAGGGTGGCCTCAAAGAAACTGGGAGTTCTGTTTAGACTGCGAGACTTTTTTTCCTCTTCTCAGTAACTCCAGTTATACAAGTGTCTTATCCACTCTTGTATGGAGTACTGCTTTCATATCTGGGGGGGGATCTGGTTTCATCCAACTTTTGGACAGGGTCGAGTCAAAGGCCAAAAGGCTTATAAACTGTTCTGTACTTTCCAGCTCACTTGACCCTCTATCTTTGCGGCGCGATGTTGGTTCTTTATCTCTATTCTATAGGTACCGAAGCGGCAGGTGCTCGAGGGAGCTTATCACCTGCATACCAGCACCTTTACGACGCCCTCGTAGCACAAGGGGTGCTGTGTCTGCGCACGAGATTTGTGTTGATATTGGTAACTCCAGGCTAGTTCGCTGCGGTGCTTCCTTCTTTCCTGCCACTTCTGTTCTGTGGAATTCTCTTCCATCTTTTGTGTTTCCTGCTGTATTTAACCTCCCTCACTTTAAAGCCCACGTCTGTGCTCATCTGCGCAATTTACGCTAGTAGGTGAACTTTTGTGTGTACTATACCCGCTCCTTTAATAGGGGCTATGCCCGTAATACTTAAGTGAAAAAAAAAAAAAAAAAAAAAAAAAAAAAAAGATTCAAAGATAAACTTCTTATTCCTCTGTGTTCTTCAATAATTTATCAATATAAATGCGGTGACTGTGATGCCACCTACATAGGAAAGACTATTAGAAACCTTTCCACACGTATTGCAGAACATAAGGGTATATCATTTAGAACCCTAGATCATTTTCATCATCCTCCCTTTTCGGCTATAAACGCTCATTCTCTCCATGAAAACATCATTACATGATACTAATTTTAGTTATTAGCCCAGCTGAAGGAACTACCTTCTTTTGTCGGAATTCTTATATATTTAGCAATCTTAAACCAATATTAAAATAAAAATTTAAAATATTAATAGCTTAATACTACTGAGTGAAAATTTGTCTCATTCCGTGGAACTTTTTCAGCCATTCTATACTTTATCATTCTTTTATCAATAAGCATAATTTTATTTATTTTAGTTATTAATTATTTGTTTGTATAATTTCCTTATCAATTGTATTATCAACTTGAAAATGGGGACGTGCTGTTGTCTTACCCGAAATATGTCGGTAATAAATATTTCTTTTAAAATGTTCAAATATGTCTTGGTCATTCTTGCCCATATAATATATATATATATATTATTATATATAATATATATATATATATATATATATATATATTCATATATATATATATTATATAATATATATATATATATATATATATTAAATATATTATATATATTATATATATAATATATATAGTTATATATCATAATCATTCATCACCCACCTATCTAATCGAACTGGGAGTAAGGTGAGTAACATGCATCGGAAACAGAAAAAGTAGTAGAAGAATATGCCTGCAAGGCTGGGAAACAGAAGAAAAAGGGGAATGAGTCAGAAAAGGAATGCTGGAGGAGAGAAATGTGAGTTTGGCAGAGGCTAGAAGAAAGGTGCATAATAGGAGTGAATGGGCGGGGTTTTTGTGAGG
>JABUQX010067349.1:22500-39531 GCA_015478945.1 Trachelipus rathkii
ATATATATATATATATATATATATATATATATATATATATATATATTATATATATAAATATATATATATATACATTTTTTATATATCATAAATATATATAGGTATATATATTTATATATATTATATATATATATATATATATATATATATATATATATATATATATATATATATATTATATATATATATTATATATATATATATATATATATATATATATATATTAATTATATATATTATATATATATATATAAAATATATATATATATATATATATATATATCACCGAGAATAATATATAATTGATATATTAATAAACCCCATAACATTTTACCCATTTAATAGTTTTTTTTTAATAAAACCCGGTGGGTTGGGCAATTTAATAAACCCTGTTTTTTTGTAACCCTGGTTTGTGCCCATTCACACGATCGTGTGAGTGTTAGGTGAAGATGCGGTTAGAAAAATTTGTTTGTTTGAGTGTTTGGACTTTGGAGGAACCCCCTACAGACATTAAATTCCACAATTGTTATTATTATTATTATTATTATTATTATTATTATTATTATTATTAGCTTTATACTTCAGTTTTTGTGGTAATTATTAATCTACTTACTTTATTACTATTATAAATATTACTATCAGTGCAGTGGAGAATTCACTTATTTATATAGACGTATTTGGTAGTAGTAGCCACTTTAAATATTGTAAAAATCTATAAATGTAATTGTTCATAACCTTAATAAACTTGTGAGAATTGTGAAAATTATATTAAAGGCTTACCAACCACAACTGAAAGGTTAATTAGGCAATAGGGAACAGTCAGGTTAACAGTTATCAGAAATATTTAGTTGAGGTTAAAGTGCCAAATTTACTATGAAAACATGACTCCTGTACACGGGGATAATAATAATATTAATAATAATAATAATAATAATAATAATAATAATAATAATAATAGTAATAATAATAATAATATAATAATAATAATAATAATAATAATAATAAGCGGTGGACTGCATATGAAATTTCAATATTCACGGATGAGGATAGCGGATAGTTTCAGGTATCAAGAGCTTAGTCACAGGTAACTGATATATTAAGTTAGTCAACTAAAAACAATTTTTCAGCACACACAACAATGGAGTTGAGTCCTCTCATACTGATCCAGGAGGGAAGAGGCATGAATCATTCAGCATTTTCAGAGATCTGGAGAACCTACATACTTGTATGTTCCCAATTGTCTAAACCAATTATGTGGCACTCTTCACCTCTGATTCACCCTTAGTCCTTCTCCCTAAAAATACGCCATCTTTCCTCATGTTGGCAAATCTGTTTACAGCCTTATATCCAATAATTTTAATATTTTCTCTCCAACAGCTCCATCCTTACCTAAGCATAATTTCCGGCACTTTAATCGGGTTGATTGGAGGTTATGCGTCGCTCGTAGGCAAGCAAACTCTGGCATTTTTTTTTTTTTTTGAAAAAGAATGAGGGCTTAAAGTTTAATAAAACAAACATGAAAGTATTAACATTCAATTATGGACGGAAACTTGAACGGTAGGTATGAATGGTAACTATGGAAGGCAACTCAACCTTGGAAATAGTAAATTGGTATAATATATAATTTTAGGCTTTCTCAAAAATAATTATATGAAATATTTTATAAGATTAACGCATACATATACTCACCGTTAGGGTCATGGAATAAAGAACGAACACAAGCTTCAGGAGTTTGAAAAAGCAAAAGAGCAACTGTACTCTCCTCACCATCTTTACAGAACATCTGGAAATAAAGAAAAATAAATAATTTGGTCAGAGATAATAAAACGAGGACGTTTAATGAAAAATAAAGTTATAAAGATTAGTATTTAATTTTTAGAAAAATTGGGTTTCCATGCAAATACTTTACGAACATTTTAGCAGAGCCGTTTGCAAATGTGAATAAATTTAAAATATAACCAATGCATTAACATTTCAACAAAAATGAATAATTAATTTCAAATTAATATAATTATATTTACTTTAGTCTATCAGGTATCCCACAAATAGTTTCTTCGAATTAGTGTTTTTTCTACCATCTTCTTTGATCAAACCCTCATACTTTGTTAATTACTATCTTCAGTGACTAATTTCTCTTCTTCAAAGTTAAAACAAGTAGCCATTAATAAACCATTCGCTACATCAAACCATCTCCATTCCTACCAACATCTTCCTCTAATCTAATTACTTTCTTTGAAAATCTCCCTTCTTTATTCTGCAAAATTTAATATATATACACCAACGTCTCCAATTTTTAGTTCTGCCATTTTAATAAACTCATAACAGACGCATATGTCTCATATTCATTCTAGATCCTATCCCTACCCGTACAATCTGGTCTTTGATTCTTTTTCTACTTCGCCCTAGGGCCTCTCCATTCTCGTTCGACTTGGCAATACCGCCTTTAGTTCTTATAAACCATTAGGAGATTTTCTGTAGTTACAGTTTGAGCTGATTAATGACAGTTTGCACCTAATTTCAACTCCCACCTCCTAAAGCATAATCCTTATATACAACAGAACCATGAATTTTATAACCTTTAAAAAAATCATGCCTCTAGCGCATAACACAAAGGTAAACTATAGAATTCTAAACCTCGCTCATCGATGGTTGGAACATCTTGAGATAGAGGTTGAATCAAGGCAGGTTGCTTTCAGCATTAAATATCTTATTGCAACATTTCTCATATTGGTCGAGGAAGTCATAAAGAACACACAATCCCTATAAGTATTTACTGTGGTCTTTACGAGGCATGTAATACAATGGATATATATATATATATATATATATATATATATATATATATATATATATATATATAATATATATATACCTATATATATCTTTCATATATATATATATATATATATATATATATATGACATATATCTTACTGAACATTAAATATTATAATGCCGTTAATATGTTTAGATCTTAAGTTGAATTTCTTGAACTCAACTTGGGTTGAGGGTTGCTCAGTCGTAAAGCATAAGGCATAATGTCTCATTTCGCTATATGTAGTTCAATCCCGGAGAAGGCAGTAAATTCTTTGTTCCCACTTATGTTCTTTATTTAAATTAAATAATAAATTGCGATTATGCAATATTTAACACCATATTATTAAGAACGAGGATGGAACAGGCTGGACGCCTGGTGATATCGCCTTGAAGGAACTCGATTGCTTTAAAACTGTTTCTTGAACTCAACGCTGGTTTGAGGGATAGTTGATCGTGAAACATGGGCGCTTATTGTCCCTCATTTCGCAATATGCGGTGGTTCAATTCCACAACAGGCGTAATTCTTTACCTTCCCACTTATGTTCTTTATTTAATATATATATATATATATATATATATATATATATATATATATATATATATATATATATATATTCTACTATACTATATACCTCTATTCCTCTTTCTACTATATACTCTGTGTATAGCAACAACATAATATAACAACCTCCACTAACAATAACATCCACATACCCAAATCAATACTCGGAGGCGATTTTAACGCCCATCCACACTGCCTGATAGAGACTGCCCTTCGACCCCGAGGCAGCCATATCACTAATGAATTAGAATCCTAAATATCCTTAATTCAAAACCTCAGGCCCGAATCCCTCCCCAAAATCAACCAATCCCCTACTTCCCCAGACTTTACATTCTGTTCCCCCTCCTTACCACTTATATGTGGACACTCTTATCGACTACAAATGGATCACCTTCCATTTCTTTGTTTCTAAGCTCCATGATCCCTAAGATACTATATATACTGTACAAAAATAAGCTGGGCTGCATGTACTAACTATATCAAAATATATTAACCCAATACAAATCCACGATTCAAATCCTTCACACACCTCCAATAACTTAAACAATACAATCATCAAACCTGCAAACCTCTATATACCCAAAGGTCCAGAAAATCCATACAATACCAATATCAGCCTTTCATTAAACAAGAAACTCCTCCAGAAATATAATCCATATACACACACGATTTCTAACCAAATATAGGGCTAACACTTTAGATCTACACAACATCAACATCATCAACATACAATAGGTTTTGAATACTTGCTTCAAACATTAGCGAATGGTGGCGAAAAAACTGGCAAGTCATCAAAGTGCTTTCTCAGACAACCCACCCCACAATCCCCATCTTTGCGAAACTCCTCCCTTTCTACTAAAACAACAATCAGACAATCTTGCTAAACATTACGCTAACATCTCCCGCAAACAGGTCCAGACTCCATAACCACCTTATACATAACACCTCAGAGGAGAAGACTATCGCCTATCATGGAGCATCTTCAAACAAATCTTGGCAACAACTACATTCCCCCAGTCTGGAAACTCAGCATTCCTGCCACAAAACTCCTTAAAAGATTGGCTTCTACCATATCTCCTTTGATTTTCTCTGGCATGTTAAATTGCTAGAGAGGCTAATATTGATATCAAATTTACAACCAGCTAACTCTTCTGGAGATTTGTAACACTGGATTAAAACAACTCATTCTACAACCACAGCCTCACACAACACATCATTGGCGACTTTAATAATCCCCTTATAGATCTACTACTCCCATGGGCATAAACAAACATTCATTAAATCCACACACATCCTTACTCTAAAGATTATCACTTCCTGGTAAATAATGACAAATATGTCTTTTTTCTCTACCTAACCGTTTTGCAAAAGTCTTAAACAAAAACAACCTCTCTATTTTTTCAATTCGCTTAATGACAAATATTGGGTTGCATTCTCTATCATTTTTCCAACTTTTTCACTGCAGGATCACCACCAACCCAACATTGCCAGACATCAGATGTATTTTCAAACTACTAAGACATATGACCTGTGCACTTTACCAAAATATTTACATCTATACAGAAAATTGGTTAATCTCCAACAGAATTACTGCATCCCCCCTTAAATTCTCCATCACCTTGTTGACACAGTATTATAATCTCCTCATATAATCACCCTGAACAACAACCTCCTTCTATTAAACAAAACCCCAAAGAATATTGGACTGCCTCTGAACCAATGACCATTCCCCCATCAAACTGGTGCTTCCTCAACCCAGAAAAACTATTGCCTCAGGCTTTTTCCCAGCAATTTGGGCGATGAGGGGCTTTTACTTTTATATATAAACAACTTCTTAGAACAAATCTGGCTTTACGCCTCCACCAGCATGAGTTCCCAACACTCTCAAATCGAACACAAACCAAATTACAAATCTCAAAAATACAGCTTTCAGAATTATCACAGGTTGCACTAAAACCACTCCAATCCAACACTTACCCTCCATCCTCCCCATCACCACACACCTGGAGATGGTGGGGACTCAATTCAATCAGACAATCCAACCCACCCTTGTCACCAGATTCTCTCTGCCCTTCTGACAGACTAATCCCCCTTTCTTCTACACCAGCTCAATTATATTACAACTTTTAACATAATTCCTCTTTGAACTCCCAATGGTCATGGACTATACACATCCCAGCCTCATCTAACCAGCACATACCTACAAAACCGCTCAAAAACAATTTATTAAACACCCCTCCCCAAAACTTTCCCCTAGAAGAAACACTGTCCAGAGGAAAATGGACCTCGCCTGGAGCAGATCAAGATACCTAGCTCATGACTGTAAATATATAGTTCATTAGACAATGTCACTCCACTTGCCAGATGTCTGCAATTCACAAGACTGTGTGTTTTTACAGTTCTTATATATTACTTGTGACTTTCTACTATCTTCTCTTTCAAACCCACCATTATTGTGGCGTAATAGTTCACTGGGTGAGTGTGGCCCTTCAGATAAGGTGAATTTGGGAGGGCAGAAGTGTATACTCACTCTATATACTATATATATACATATATCATCTCCATATCTATATATATATATATATATATATATAACTATACTCTCTCTGCTCTCTCTATCTCTCTATATCTATATCAGGTTATGCTGTTTTCTCATTTGGTGTTTTTATAAAAAACTCAGTTTTAAAACAAAAATATTTTTTGTTTTCTCAAGTCTCTTTTATGTATGTTCAAAAGTGTTTAAAATTGCCCTAATTACTATAGCCTTACACTACAGGCTAATGTTAAACTATCTTACGTTTGCTAGCCACAGTTATTATATTATATATACTCTATATATATATACATATATATATATATATATATATATCTTCTACTTTAAATCTCACTATCTATATATATATCTCTATATCTTTTTTTCTCTCTCTCCTCTCTCTCTATCTATATATATATACTCACTCTTATATATCTATCTATTCTTTTTTTTGGATGGTATATAGTGTTTTGATTCTTCAGGAAAATAGAGAATAAATTAGGAAGTGATGATTTCTTTGAGAAGAGGAGATATTGTGTGTAAATGGCTGCTCTTTAACTTGGTAATCAATATACTGAGTTGGTGGTGGGATGGCATCAAAGAGTGAAAAGTATAGTTGTTTATTGGTGAGAGAATGTTGAAGTATATGTTAGATGTTAAATCAGTGAGGTGTTTAAAGTAGGATTATCAGGATATTATGTTCCATATAACAAAATTCATTAGCTGGGGACTTGGATGGGAGAAAGAGAACATTCAGAAGGGGTAAGAGTAAAATTGAAATTTATTGTTTTCAAGATGACATGGATAAGTATGTATAAGAACACTTTCATATTAATCAGTTGATGTAGACAAGCTGAAACAATAATCTCAGGAAACAATTGTTAGCAGTGCAAAAAGTATGTGGTACTTCAGTAGAAGTAAAGTGAACCATTGAGTGGTGGGAAATGAAAATGTTTAGTGTAGTTCAAAAGTAAAAAAAAGCAATGATTAGTCTTTAATAATGACTGAAGTTTAAGAAGATGCATGAAATTATATAAGGGTGGAAAAAATTTACTAAATATGTAAATACAGAGGAGGAAAGAGGTAAATGAGGCAGTTTGGAGGAGGGATGATAGGATATACAAGATGAAGCTCTTGGAAGAAAGCGCAGAAAAGGTTAAATTGAATAAGAGAGACCTGCTCAGAATAATGAGATGGGGATGGTGTTTTGTAACTGATAAAATGGATGAGAGGAGTGGAAAGAACACTTTCGAAAATCTGTATAATATTAACGATAGTTATCAGGTGATAGACTGTGTGTGTGGTTGAACAGTGGAAAAGATAAGTGCCCCAGGATGGTTATTAGCAAAAGAAAATAGGTGGTGAATAGTTGAGAATATTAAATCTTGGTGTAGTTGATACTGGTGCAACGTTAAGGAGCAGAGCAAGTTTCTGATTCAATTGATCAAATTGTTATAATAACGTTTACGGAGAGTATGGTTCCAGAGGATTGAAAGGAAACGTGTAGTACCCATATACTAAAAGATTAAAAGATAAGGAGACATATAAATGCTGAAAATTCGTTTCTATTAGGTATTATAGAAATATGTTTGATATTTTAGATTCGAAGAAAAATTGGCAGTAATGAAAGTTGGTGAAGAACAAGGTGCGTTTAGGAGTAGTGGATGTGGGATCAGATCTTTACGATAAACAAATGTTAGAAAAATGAGGGAGAAAGAACATAAATGTATTTAGTTTATAATTTACAGCAGGGGTATTGATAGGGTTAATAGGAAATATAGTGTTAACGATATAGTGTTGGTGACGACTCTGGATGATTCAAAGGTAGTAGTACTTAGGAAGAAGATTTTGAAAATTAGTGGTGATAAAAGTGATTGAAGATTTTAGTAGTGGAGTGAGGCAGGGTTGTATTATGTCTCTTTGTTATTCCATTGTATATGGATGGTTATGAAAATTAGGAGGTGACAGAAATAATTGTTAGAATGATGGATGGAGATGAGTGGAGGGTGCCCTACATATCATTATATATGAATGATTTGGTTTTGTGGCGAATTTGAAGAAGTTTGAAAACTGGTGAAGATTTGGCACAATGCAAAGGAGAGGGGTTTGAAGTAAACGTAGATAAGAGTAAGGTTATGGTTTGAGTGAAGGACAGTCCTCAGTGGCAAAAATGTTGAGTAGTGAACAAACTTCAATTTGCGTGTCTGAGTTTAAATATTTAAGGTAGCTATATGTTGGGAAAGTGGCTGGTGCAATAAAATCGTTGGTGAATACCTACGCAAAGACTAAATGCTGAGAGTGCAGGATCTTACATGACGCTATCATTGTTACTGTTTGTGTATAGTAGTGAGACTATAGTCTGGTATAAGTATAGATCTAAGTTCAATGTGTTCAGATGGACAATCTTAGGGGCATGCTAGATGTGAAAAGAATTGATAAAATGATGAATGAACATATTAAAGAGTTATGTGGTGTGAAGAGCTGGGTAAGCGAGTAATAATGAAAATGTTGGGTTTGATGTGTATAGAGGATGATTGATAGTCGGTTTTAGGATATGGGTGACGGTGTTTGGGCCGACCGGCTGGGAGATCAGAAAAAAGTGGATTGGAGTCAGTAAACGAATGTCTGAAGAGAGACAAAATGTGAGTTTGGCAGAGGCTGGGAATAAAGGTTATCTTGGAGAGAGAATGGCGGGTTTTCATTGAGGGGGTGTGGTTTGTGACCTAATTTAAAGGGATGAGCCCTTACACTGACGATTTACCATAGCGAGAGTCCGTCGCAGTCCCGATGAAGCTATAGGGTGGATTTTCTGACTCAGAGAGTCCTTACTAAGTAATGGTACAGAGGGGGAGGGGTAAGGCTGGATTTCTTTCTTTCCGACTTTTGTCATATTCTTCCTACCGCTTCTCTTTGGTGCTTCTTATACACCAGTCTTGGGAGAAAAGGTGAATTCAAATTTATATATATATACCTTATATACATATATATCTTTCTATATATTTTTTTTCTATATATATATATATATATATATATATATATATATATATATCTATTATATATATATATCTATTAATAATAATAATCAAAATCATATCAATCAAAAATACTTTATTCTCTTCCCCACTAAATAATGGCTGTATCTTTGAAATTAATACAATAATAATGGCTGAAGAAAAGGGCTACTGAGAGCGTTTTCGTCCATTGAGCCCAAATAATAATAATATCAATCAGATCATGTAATTCTGATGTATGCCCTAGAGCTAAATAAAACTTTATTTAGTAATAAATCACTTATATATTGCATACTCTTTTTAGCATATTGTATTTACACTGCTAATGCTAAATACCCTAAAAAAAGATAATTATATATGAAAAAAAAGTAACATTTAAAAATAAGAAAAAAACAAAAATTTTGGCTATAGTTATTTTTTAAAAACTGTGTTTTTACAAAAAAACAGACAGTTTTTAATCTCAGCCCTATATATATATATATATATATATTATAATATATATATATATATATATATATATATATATATATTAGGGATGTACCAGAAGAGGCCGATACCGATACTCTATTTTTTTAGGTACCGATACCGATACTGTGATATTATCTAATAAATACACATTAAGATAGAACATTTGTGTACTGCTAAACAACTCAGGATTGCATTCCTGTACAACCAATACTTAATTTATTTATTTATTACGTGTTAATCTTATATTACTTTTATAAATTAAAAATAGTATCTTAAGGGATAATAAACATACTATCATATTAACTTTTTATGTTTCTGTTTAAACAAAAATATTATTTCCATTTTTCAAGTAAGTATTAACAGGATAGCTACTATTTTATGTTTAACATTATTAAAACTACAGAAGTTCTTTATAGCTAAAATATTAGAATAAAAATGACAGATAAAGAAACCTCTGATAATCGGCTGAAAAAGACAAAAATAAAAAAACCTTTTTTATTAAAACATGACATAATAATAATATACTCTTTAAGATAAAGATGGATGTATTTCAATACTCAAATTCAATAATTCTCAAATTGTGATGCAAAAACAGTGGCTTTCACTAGTATTTGGCGAGAGCAGTTCCTTTGGGGGTGTTTACATTTCCATACTAAATACTCTCTGTGGTGAGGAGAATTATTAATGTTGCTTACACAACACTGATAATAATAAAAACCTTGGCCCATTTTCATACCACCACATGAAAGTTCTCTTCCATAGGCAGCATCTCCATGTTTTCCTAGAGCTTCCATCTCCTCTTTCACAGATTGCAAATTTGAATTATCTTGCTTCTTGATGACCTCTTAGTTTTTCAAATGAGGATGCTTGGTGAATTCTTTGGGGATAGATATAAATATTGTTGTTAAGACTTATTAAAGTCTAACATATCAAATCCTCTTCACCTTCAGTAGGTTTTTTGTTGAAAAGCCACCATCATCACTATCAAAACTGTTGCCATAGGTTGCTGATAAGGCGGCTTCTACTTCTGTGTTTTTTTTATCACGCGAGCAAGCTCCTCGGTTCTGCTATTTTAATGCATTCTAGAAGTGGTTCTGATCAGAGTTCATTATGAGGTTTCAGCTAGCTTAGGAATTCCTTATTAGAACCTTTTATATATGAAACTGTTTATTACTGACAGCTTTAAAAATTTAATTTTGTTTCGCCTGATTTTCTTTACTTGTTTTTCATACAGTTTTTATACAGATTCCAAATATGTTTTTTTCTCTATCATTGACCGTTTTTATGTTACGACAGCAAATAATTATTGGCATCTCATTTTGTAGGGTCTTTACCGGCATCGCGCTGAGTAAAAACAGTTGCCATTAATGTTTTACTTAGGATTACATACTGTAAGATTCTGATTATATATATACCTAATAATATAACATATATATATATATATATAATATATCTCTATATATATATATATATATATATATATATATATCTCTCTTGGAAGGAAGCTTCTGGTTGCGAACGTACCCAACTGGAAGGTGCCTCTCTCCACTCTTTCTCGTAGAGTCGAGGATCGAAGGAATAGAATAATTCGAAAAAGAAATATAAATAACACGTAGATTATATGTTTGTGGTGTTCAAAGAGGCGGACGAATGTCTAGTAAGCACGGGCAACCACCTATTTATCAGGGATAGCTAGAGCAGGTTAGGTTTTCTGTAACGGAGGAGTTAGTCTTGGACTCATTCATTTAACCAACTGAATGACTATTCGAAGAGGATTGTGAACGTTGATAACATATAAAAATGTTGATACCAAGCTAAGATTTTACCCAGAGAAAGGTGTAAATTATTTAAACAGTTTTCTGGAGCATATCGATATTTAAAATCCAGTGGTCTCGAAGCTTAACGATCTCGTTCTTGAAAAGACTAGATAATAATAATAAAACATCAAATCAAAGGATAGTGACACTCCCGTAAAAGTTTTATCTTTACTAATTTGCTCCAGTTAAGTACCATTAGGAGGTCTGTGAAAGTTAACCACCTGCAGTCTATAACAGTGCCTCAAATAAAAAGATTATGGTTAAATGAATCCCAGGTGACACATTGGATGATAGTTCAAGGCCTCAAACTAGCATAAAATAGTATAGCAGAATAGATGTCTGGGATCAAGATAGTGATAGATACATTCCAAAATATTAACTCAGCATATGAATCAGGGAGAATAATCAGACTCAACAATTTGGTGAATGATGACCTTTGTTTGACTGGGAATGGTTCCAAGTGGGGAGTATGATTCAGGATAAATCACAACTCTTCTGAAGTACTACCAAAGAGAGAAGACTCAGGCCGAACCCCAACGTTAGAATTGGCGTGGAGAAAGATCCAGAGGAATCACAACTCCTAGACAATTCCACGAAGAAAGAGAAATCCAACTTCAAAATAGTACCGAGAAAAGATTCACTAATGAATCTCACTCAAGTATCAGCGAAGAAATGGGCTTGGAAGAATTCCAAGATATAAAAAGCGACAGTGGATTAGAGAATGATCTGATGAAAAAGAAAGATTCAGATGTTGATACAGACTGAAACCCTGTGTCAAAATAAACAGTAGGTATTGTTTCAGACTTTGCTATCCATCATATGTCTGACAATTAAAGAATTGCAACAATACCGATTCATGTGATAAAAACCACCTGGTATATCCAAGGGTTTTATAAAATGGGAACTAAGGTGTCTGTGTCTTTGCCAGCAACAAGACAGTAAACTGTAACAAATTCAAGTTTACTATACATTAATACAAAATTTTACAGTCATTAATTAACAAAACTTAAATAAGGTTGTAGCACTGACCTCTGAGACAGCTAGAAAGGCTTATCAACGTCTTTTGTGTATGAAATTTGAGCACAACTATGTTTTTACAATCATCTGTGCTTCTGGTGGCTATGTTTTTATTAGTTTTATACTTTATCAAATATACAATATAATCATGACAAGATATACTAGAAAGAGATTACATAATTATAGTATCAGAATTATTGCCAAAGTTGATCATAATTACAGCCATAAAATGAATAATATATACTATTACAGGCTGGATCAAAAATGGTCAAAATGTCCAGACTGTATAAAACATTTTCAAGGATAAACATGACCAGAATCAAAATAGAGAAAATTGACACCACGGATTTTTTCTGATCAATATCTCCCTTATATCTACCTTCTGATCAAACCCCCACACCTCAATTTTCCCAGTGCATTTGAAAAGACTGGGAGTGACAGGCCAAGAGCATAGAAAACAACGCTGGGAAGGATATTCAGGACTCTCTAACTAAGCTATAAATAATTTACAATAATTTACAATAATTTAAATATTTTACTTTATACAATTTTATATCCATTTTTTATGTTAATTTTAAATAGATTTTCACATTTATTCATTAGGGAGGCTAAGAATAAACAGTTTGGATGTAAACCATCCAACAACAAAGGAGAATTCAGTTTAAGGTTTCCTTGTTGATATAATAGCTATGAGGGGTGACAGTAGGTACTTCCCCTTAACAATGCTTCTATGACAACCATCTATTAAGTCGGTCCCTCTGACGATATTTTATCCGGTATTTTTCTTCCATAAGAGAATTGAACAATTTATAACTGTAGCTGGAATGTTCCCGCATCTTTTCTTATGAGAACCCAGGATCTTCTATAATGTGTTTGGCATACTTGGTGTCCCAATCCCGACCAATGCGTTTTTTAGTTGTACGCGTACGTATCTTGCCCAGGGGGACTGTATTAATAAACTTTGGATTGGGCATTCACCTTTTCCGTAGCCTCAGTGATTTTCTTCCTGATCGGGTTCATATGTGTTTAAACACAGGTTAAGCAACTATATATGGTGCGGCCTGAAGCAGAACAGTTTTTATTGCAATCCTCTTTGGAACTTCAGAAGAGCTCACAGCAATAAAAAATGGCATGATGAATACTTGAATCGTCCGGTCCGGATACTCTGGGAAACCGACAGAGATGTTTCTCGATATACTTATTCAATCAATTCTGAAAAACATCAAATATCCAGCAATTTATTGGTCATGGTGGAATTTCTAATTATATACAAAAAGACATGCATGAACATTTCCTATTCTAAAATAATTATTTTGCTTTATATAATAACTATCACCCAGAGACAGAAAAATGAACAAGTAAAAACTATAGCTCATTTGTTTCTTATGTTTCTGGCTGAATTTTAAAACAAAGAATAAAAACATCTATATAGAGAAATTTGAATAATTATAAACAATTCATTTGAACCAGACCTTCCTGAGTATTTTAATTTAAAATAAATTAAAGGGATATGTATACTCTCTGATTCATGAAAAATTACCATAATTGTTCATTGAAAAACACGTCATACCTCAGCAATAATGAGCTTTTGTATTATTCTTATTCTCTATTTGAAAGATAAAGTAATCTAAAATGCTCATAGTTATTTCATTCTTCTTTAACTAATTAACATCCATGTGATCAGAATGGTTTGAAAGAGGGTCTACTCATTCAGACTATATGCATCCTTGAGAGACTTCTTAATATCTCCTTCAGGAACCAGGAAAAATCTAAAATAAGTTTTAAAGCTCCTCCACTCCACAACCTGTCATGAAACATGACAAGCTCGTTGGAGCCGAGGAACTGGTAGATATATATGTACAATAGGTCCATATATATATACAGTTCAATATATATATATATTATTTTTTTGAGGTATGCGGTTTTCAATGAAGATATACACAATTAATAGATGTATTAAAACATACAGTATATATTTATACCGGAAAAATATTTAACCATCTTTGGTTAAATAAGGTAGGTAAATCATTTACTCAAGACTGTTTAAATATTTAGTTTAATAGTTTAATCTTCAGTCTGCAATCATACACGAAAGGCACACAAAGATCAATTAGGAATCAGTATAAGAGATGATTAAGTTAGCATAAAATTAAAATTGTTTGACGATCAGGCACACTAGAAAGCATACATTCAAAACATCTTCGATAGATGAAGATGTTTTTAGACAATAGTTCAGAGAAGTTTACTTAAGAGATTAAGAAAGATAGGAATAAGATTTTTGTGTAACTTATCTGGTTCAAGGTTCAAAGATAAGTTATTTGTATTAGATGTTTTCTATTAATTTTTCCAGTCAGTAGTGAACAACTAAATAATGAATCTCCATTTCTATTTATTACTTCGGCTCCAGGACACATGTGTAATGTTTCTCTTGAGAAGATGTTATAAAAGATAGTTAATCTGAACAGTGTCTACAGCTCCCAGTGATCAGAGGCATGAAATTTTTATTATTCACTAAGTGTGTGTATAGTTGTTTATAGTGAACCCCGGCTAAACATTTTAAATAACAGGGTTCACCATCAGCGTTATTTATTAAAGGCATAATATATGTGAACATTAACTTTGAAGACATCAGTAAAAGCAGTGATAACTTCTGGTATTGGCAAGTATTGGCCAGGTTTTAATAATCAGAATAACTTTTGGACCAACTGACCCATTTTGAGGATTTCATATTTTACAGGATGCTTTGTAATTCTTCGGTAGACATCTTTTCTAGTGTCTCTCCTTGATCCATAGTAAAGTAGAAAAACATTTTATATAGCAGGTCACCCTCCTCCACTGATTTCTATCGGAAAGAACCCAGGAGGGAGAGGGATTTTCAGGTTCTTCCATATCATTCTGAGTTAAGGGGTCAGGCATCAGCCTTCTCTTTTAGGGCCCGATATGTGGCGGTTATCCTCAAAGAATATGTTAGAACTCTTCCATGGTCTAGCTAACCTCCCCATCAACCAGATATAAGTAGATGTTCAGTAGTCGGTATATATGTGGAACTGCTTCTGGAAGGTATAGAGTTTGACAGCCCAACACTCAGGCAGTTAGTTCTTTGTCAATTACTCCATAATTTCTCTCCCATTGAAGGTCATAGAAATAAAAGCAATTGGCTTGCGTTCGCCGTCTTGGATTTGTGAAAGGCAAGCACCAGCCCCGAGGTCTGAAGCATCCACATGGAGCTCCATGGGAGAAACCTCCGGACTATAATCAGGGAAACCTAACAATGTGGGATTTACTAAGGCCTCTTTAAGTTGATCAAAGGCCTGCTGACACTCCGGCGTCCATTTAATGGATTTACCACCAGTCTGGGCTTACTGATTTGAAAACAATCTGGAATATGTCGCCTATAAAAGTTTACCATTCCCAGAAACTGGCGTAATTGTTTTACCGTAGTGGGGACAGGAAATTCTAAAGCTCCTTTGAGATTTTTCTGAAGGGGAAGTATACCTTTCCGTGATATATGGTGACCCAAGAATTCCACCTCAGTACGACACAACCGGGTTTTACTAGGTTTAAGTATGTACCCGTTTTTCTCTAGTGCAGAAAGGACACGATCCAAGGTGGTTAGATGATCATCTATGTTTTTACTGAATGATAATATCATCTAAGTATACCATAACCTCGGACCATGGTAATTCTTCCAATGCCAACATCATACCACGTTGAAATGTTGCCGGACCATTCTTGACACCAAAGGGCATTTTTAAATATTCGTACTGTGCAAATGGGGTGGAAAAAGCAGTTTTTTCAACACTCTCGGGTTCCACTGACACTTGATAATAACCACGGACCAGATCTATTGTGGTGAAATAGACATTACCATACATATTATAAATCATATCTATTAGGTTAGGTAACGGGAAGGAATCGGTCTTAGTAACACTATTTAATTTCCGGTAATCGATACATAATCGTAACTTACCGTCAGGTTTTCGGACCGGAACCACATGAGCTGAATATTTACTAGGTCTAACGTATCACCTTGACAGTTCGCGACATTTTTCTATTTCTTGAGCCAAGGGCCCTGGAAACGACGTACTGGTAATCTCACAGGTCAGCCAGTTTCTATCTCGAATAAGTGGGTGATGTAGCCACTCCAACGTCGTGGTCACCGAAACTGAGAGCCGATTTATGTTTTAATAACACTGCGATTAATCGTTTCTTTTCGAGGTCAGAGATAGGAATATCCGCTAAGCAAAACTCCTCCTCCAACTTAGTGGGGGACCATACGTCTGCTTTAAAGTTGATTTCGGAATTCGTCTCCTCTACTGACCTAGTATTAACTTGAAGAAGATCTTCTTCTTCCAAGACCTTTTCTATAATAATGAGGTGTATCAGAAGGATTAAATAGAGCGATCTTACAAGAGTCTCTCAAGTCCAATACACCCGGGATTGGAACAACAGGTCCCATTGGCTCTGCTTGAAAACCTACCAAGGAAGAGAGTTCAGATGAAGGACAACTTACATCCACCATCTGACAAGAAAACGGGGGAACATTAATGGAATTAACCGTGACACATTTATAAAAAGGGATGTTTAGACTCTCATCTTTAGCTATGGAATCTATACAATCGTCGGTTCTGCTAATTGCGTAGGTTAAGTCTGGGAGAAGGTCATTTTCTTTTAGAGCGACAGCCCCTAAAACTAACGGAGCTGGCATAAATTCCTGGGAACCACCAACAAAATAACGGGCTTAGATACATAATCACTGTGGGGGTGCCAGATACATTCAGAGTAGAAGTCATTCGTGAATGTTCTC
>JABUQX010067350.1:0-2500 GCA_015478945.1 Trachelipus rathkii
ACTGCTGCTTGTGGTGAGAAGTTCTATGTGGAAGGTTGTACAGATTTATAGGAGGGTGGAAGCGATATAGTAGGTGCGTTACATGTGAGTCTGTTATTAAGCTCCAGTGTGTGGTGAAGTGTACACTCTGTGTACTGAATGCAGACTAAAGTACTATCTACTATCGCATCAGCTAATATACAGTACTCTAGAAAGGATAAATTAACTACGCATTTGTCACAATGAAAGTTTCTGATCTTTTGGTCGCTCATTGATATCATCTGGCATTCAGGCTAGAGACAGTTGCGTTATCCGGGGAGTGAAAAATTCTCTTAAAAAGTTCTTCAACTTTATACTACAACTTGATTAGAAAGCAAGTAATATTTAACATACTTTCAGTCCATCTTGATTTATATACGTATTTGTAAAAATGCGAGTAGCATAAAATCTATGTATCGACTAGAGGGCTAAATGGAGGTCGTGGTTCTGGCTTCATTACGAATATATACCAAAACGACAGTACGTGAAGCTTATCCTCGCTTATCTTTGCGCTTACACTCTTGTAAGAGGTCATTATTGGATTGAAATACATAATCTTTCTATGTCATATTGCGAATGCGACTGAAAAATACTTTGAATACATTTCAACTGATAACCTTTTTATTAAAATAAGGTTGCAATTAATGGGACTGTGATTGTGATATGCATAGCGAGTCTCTTGATATTCGGTGCTTTTTTTTTTTTTTTTTTTGTTTATTGTGTTTTTTATTTTTTGTTCATTTCTATTATTTTCTTTTTTCTATTCTATAATTTTCTTTTTTTATGATCTTATTTTTATTTTTTATCACTCATTATAAGTCTTTTTTCCTTTCCTATATACTTTTATTATTTATTTTTTTCTATAAAAATATATTTCTTTTTTTTTATGTCACTATTTTTTTCTTTTTTTTTATTTTTTTTTTTTATATATATTATTTATAATTATATTTTTCCTTTTTCTTTTTATTATTTATTATATTTTATATCTTTTTATATCTTTTATCTCTTTTATCTTTTTTATTCTTTTTTCTTCTATCTTTTTATCTCTTTTTCTCGTTTATCTTTTTTTTTTTTTTTTCCACCTCCTTCTTTTGGTTCCACCCAATTAATTATTTTTCTTTTATTTATATTTATCTTTATTTATATTTTTATTTTTTATTATTCTATTTCTTTTTCCTTCTTTTTATTAATTTTTTTTTTTTTTATATATTTTTTTTCTTTTATTATATATATATATAACCTTATTGACCTATACTATCTAATATAGATACTAGTGATATGAATCTCTAATACCTTTTATTATATATATGTATTATAGTACTCATTATATACTTTATAATATATTTGATTCTGCTGGAATATTCTCTTTTTTTCCTAGAACAGTTAAAATGATCCTCTTTGTATTTATTTGACCCCTTTCGACCCTCGTGTGTGAATACCAGGGGGTCGGTATCGACCACTTTTGTCGAACCCTGGTCTAAAGCAAAGAGGATAATTTCAGAACGTAATATTTTTCTTTCTTTACCAGTAGGGCACAAGCAGTTAAATTTTGGGCTAGAGTACTAAACAGATATAGGATGGGGCTGTGTGGAGAGAGACGAGTACTAAGTTATAGACCAGCCTAGTGCTTTGTCGGTGCTTTGTTTCGTATCTTGCATAGAACATTTTGTTGTCTTTGGTTTTTGATCTTTATTCTTGTGATTGGGTATAAGTTTTTTTCTCGATAGGCTTCCCATGTGGCTTATTATTTATTCTGTGTCTTTTTTATTTCTAATGTTCTAATGTTCTAATGAGATGCATAATTCCTCCACAATGGAGGAAGAAGAATGCAACCAATGCTGGTTCAGAAGTTGATGTTACGAAAAGCCTTAGACCTCGCCCTTCTAATAAGATGTGTACTAGTGAGACCACTACAGATATGTGACAAATACTCCTTACGAAAAAGTACAATGCCTCAATGCAAAATATATGTGGTGGTGTGAAAACTTTATGAAAAATATAGTAAGAAAAAAAACGAACTACCACCGATACCATTCCACGAACTAAACCATTGTATTTAAAACGTTAAAAGCTTAAAGCGGCGAAAACGAAGTAACAAAGTAAAACGATAGACTAAGATTAAAAATATACTTTAACAAGCTTCCGCCGCCTTGGGGTCCTTATTCAAGGAAAAGTGAAAGAGAAAAGAATCATGAAATTCTAATACGAACTACTGAACAACTCTTGTTTATTCCACCAGATTCCTAATATTCGAATATTTTTTTAAGAAAATTTTTATAGAGCTTATTCCTCTATTAAAAAAATATATTTAACAGGTTATCAATTTGTATTTCTCCTTGATTTTTGCTTAAATTTTTTGCCTTTTCATAATTGATAAGATGAATTTTCTATTATCTATCATTTAATATAAAAAATACAAAAAAAAAAAAAAAAAAATCAAAAAAATCTAGGAGAAATTAAAATTGAAGGCTGTTAAATAATT
>JABUQX010067350.1:5000-25184 GCA_015478945.1 Trachelipus rathkii
CAACTGTTGGTGTCTTTATTATGTTAATTGATCTGTAGATTTCGAAAATTAATGGTTTCAGAACCATCCAGATACAAAAATAAATAAATACATAAATAAATAAAAAAATAATAAATTTCCTATTCTTTTTGTTTATAACTTACAAATTACGTTTTTACATACCTTAAAGCAGTAAATCACTAAATCAAATCACTATTCCCAACTCCCTCACTGACCATCTGTGATCTTATTGATCGTATTGGATAGGTCAAATTTTACTAAATTGTAACGTTTTACATACCTAAAGCAGTAAATCACTAATCAAACACTATCCAACACCATCCATACCTTCCTGGCATCTTGAATCTTTGAATCTATTGATCTATTGATTTCAAGTCACATTTTCGAGTATCGATTTCGGATAAACATAAATAAAAAAATTCTTTATACAAAGATCAAACATATATCTGACGTAGACAAAGTTCTTCAACATTAATAAAGCGTACTTAAGCATCATCGTAAGAAAATAAATGTTTACAATCGACAAACTTAACTCTATCTTAAACAGGAATAAACGGTCAACAATTAACAAAGTTTTCAACCTACCACAAGTAAAGTAATAACAATAGCAACCAAAAACAAAAACTTTTCACACTTGGTAAGCATATCTCATAACATAAACTGTTAATTTACACTAACATGGTAATATTTAAAACTAAATTTACTATAAACCTTGTGTTAATTATTCATGATATGACCCGGAGGTGAAAGTGATGCTAACGATGGTAGGAGCAAGAAGTGTTTCGTCTATTAATTAGAGGCTAAACATGAGTGTACTCATGCATAGGAGACTATAGATAGTAATGTAATTAGTGAATGCATCGACGAGAGTGCGCGTGACCATGATTAAGCAAGAATACAACTGCTTAATATTGTTACAAAAGATCCAAAACTTTTATCAGCAGCAGTAAAAGTAACTAACAAGACATCACAAAAACATATTCCATTCATACTTTAGCAACCATATCTTCAACATGACAATGTTAATTTTACATTAACATAGTAATATTTAACAAAAAATTTAGCATAACTTTTAACCTTACCTAACCAGCATAATACCTAATGGGTAAAGACAAACAAAGTAAAGTTTTACTCTCTGTAAAGCTAAACTATGAGCATAACGTACTTAACACACACAACCAGACGAATAAACAGCCATCATCATCATCAATGTAAAGTCAATAAATCGACCATAGGATGGAAGTAACCAAGTTTTCATTTGTTAATAACATATAATTTCACAAATTGAAAAGAGTGTTATATAAAGACATAAAAAAACATATAAATACATAAAAATATATGTTATTTTTAAAATATATTAATTCATCTGATCAGCGAACATAGGATTCAGTTGGGTAAGCCTATATATCCCTCTAAAGTTCACATCCTTTAAAAGGATGTAGTATAAATGCCTTCAGCACACTAAACATCTTTTTCGGCATTTTTGATTCAGCAGACACTCATTCTCTCTCAGAGAGAAGTAAACTTTTCGCGAAACTGAATAGTTATTAAATGGCCTCCTGTACACTGGTAATTTATACGGGAACCACATGTTTCGGTGTAAATATCATAGATTACCCCATGTGCTATATGTATTATATCCTCAAGTATGTCAACATCGTAAAGGTGATGTTTATTCGTTTTTTATTTTAAGCAACGCTGTAATATTTTCAGATGGAACTGTGAAACCCATACACGTACGCATGAAGGTCGCACAATCGATGGGTTTCCAGTAGTTGCCGAACATCAAGGGTTTTAATACCGTCACGCGATGAGAACGCAGCGTCTATTCTATTATGACCTCTCACACTGTCACCTCTCTGATAGATATCTTCACTACTCGTCGAACCATTTGGATAACATACCTTATCCTCTAGCATGCAGCAGCGATGTCGAATAAATCTTGATGAAATCCATCAGCAAATAAAACGAAATAAAGGTCTATTATTTGACCCTTTTGGCAGGAATACAAGAATGTATCGGTATCCATTCCGGTTGACGTTATAATATAAATGAGCACATTGCTGGGGAATACGGAAGCTTCCCTGTGAGATCTCAACCCAGGTGTAGAGATGTGGGGAAGCATGACATCGACAGTACACGAAAAATGTCTACTGGAAGGGAAAATCGTATGCGGTAACAGCCTTATATGTAATATGAGATTCTTTCCTTTTCACAAATCAGAAGAAAGTAAACAGAATATCGACGCACGACACGACCATATCAAGTGTCTAAAGGGTATACTATTTCGTTAGACAAAAACAAAACAATAAAATAAAACAATAAAATATTGGTTAAAGTAATATGTATACAAAGGAGATTTATACAATCAAAATTTGACATGAAATGAGCTTATTCAAAACAAAAACAAACAAACAATAATAATAATAATAATAATAAAATAATAAAATAATAAATCAATGTTCATCAACATCATATAGTTTTTTACATAGGCTTAAGATCTAAAAACGCTAAATTTTTACATTGAAAACCAATCATTTTCTCGTTATATCTAATATAATTTTTTTCACTTCTCGATAACCATCATTGAGTAACATATGTTAAAAGTTACATTCAACACTAAAAATGTTTACTCGATAGATCATCTGTGGTAAGCACTTTCTGTTCCACTTGTTTTCTAATAGATAGAGAGTTTCCTGTACCGATCTATAGAATTTAAAGAAGCGTTTTCATGATAGTCTGCAGAATCATCAATCCGCGTTTTCCTTGAATGAACAATATTCTGAATACAACATGTAATGCGCACAGTCTACATTAATTGCCAGCATTTCCGATTTTCTTAGGTTTGGGCATTATTACCATCCTACAAACCTCCGACAGATATTTTAGCTGTTTTATTCCAGAAATATAGATTCTACGGCCGTAGGTTTACAATCGCCTGTGTCATTCACATTCTTCCATACTCGAACCTCCGTCGATGTTTGTGAAAATTATCCCTTAGAAAAAGGATAGTAAGGATGACTACGTTATGACATCTTCTTCTCAGCATAATGCGTTTCGGTGATTCTACTAAAACGTTGGTAGAGTCAGAGTACTCCTTAACCCATTCTGCAGCGTGCGACATATATCAGAAACATGTACAGAAACTCGTCTATCTATTTAGAAAACAATGGAACGAAAGTGCTTACCACATGGATCTATCGAGTAAACATATTTTAGTGTCTGAACGTGAACTTTTAACATATGTACTCAATGATGGTATCGATGAAGTGAAAAAATATATTAGATATAACGACGAAAATGATTGGTTTTCAATGTAAAAATTTAGCGTTTTTAGATCTTAAGCCTATGTAAAAACTATATGTATGTGATGAACATTGATTATTATTATTATTATTATTATTATTATTATTATTATTATTATTATTATTATTATTATTATTATTATTATTATTATTATTATTATTTATTATTTATTATTTATTATTTTTGTTTTTTGTTTTGGATAAGCTCATTTCATGTCAATTTGATTGTATAGATCTCCTTTGTATACATATATTACCCTAGTAAACATGTTTATTGTTATTGTTGTATGTTTTTTGTCTAACGAGAATATATACCCTATTGAACTGATATGGTTCGTTCGTGCGTCGGTATTCTTGTTTACTTTTCTTCTGATTGGGTTGAAAGAAGAATCTCAATATCATATTAAGGCTGTTTACGCATCGATTTTCCTTCGTAGGACATTTTTTTTCGTTGTACTGGTACGATGTCATCTCCCCACATCTCTACCACCTGTTTGTTGATATCTTCACAAGGAACTTCGTTATTCCCAACGATGTGTCTTTATGATTTAATCGTCACCGATGGATACGATACATTGCTTGTATTCTGCCAAAAGGGTCAAATAATAGACCTTTATTCGTTTGTGCTGATGATTCCTAAGATTATCGACATCAGGCTGGCTGCATGGGCTAGAGGATAAGGGTATTGTTATCCAAAAAATGGTTCGACGGAGTAGTGGAATATGCTATCAGAGGTGACCATGTGTGAGAGGTCATAATAGAATAGACGCTGCGTTCTCATCGCGTGACGGTATTTTAAAACCTTGGTATGTTCTTGCAACTATTTTGTATCACCATCGATTGATGGCGACCTTCATGCGTACGGTGTAATAAGGTTTCACAGTTTCGAAATACTGAATATTACAAGCGTTGCTTAAAATAAAAAACGAATTAACACACATCTTAAAGGATGTTGACATACTTGAGGATATAATACATATAGCACATGGTGTTATCTATGATATTTAGCACCGAAACATGTGGTTTCCCGTATATACAGTTGGTACATGGAGTGCATTAATACTATCAGTTTTGGAAAAAGTTTACTTCTCTCTTGGGTAATGAGAGAAATGAAGTGCTGCTGAATAAATATGCCGAAAAATGGTGGTTAGTGTTGCTGGAAGAGCATTTATACTTACATCCTTTGTTAAAGGGATGTTGAATCTTTGAGACGATATTAGGGTTACCAATCTTGCATCCTATGTTCCGCTGATCAGATGAATTAAATATATTTAAAATAACTTATATTTTTATGTTTTATATGTTTTTATGTCTTTTATATAGCACTCTTTTCAATGAAAATTAAATGTATAATAATGAAAACTTGTTTTACTTCCATCCTATGTTCGATTTATTGACTACATTGATGATGATGATAGTTGTTTATTTGTCTGGTTGTTGGTGTGTTAAGTACGTATGCCTCATAGTTTAGGCTTTACAGAGAGTAAACTTTACTTTGGGTTTGTCTTTTTACCCAATTAGGCTTTTCTGGTTAGGTAAGTTGTAATTTTTTTGTTAATAATACTATGTTTATGTTAAAATTAAACATTGTCATGTTGAAGAATATGGTTGGCTAAGTATAAGGAATATGATTTTTGTGAGTCTTGTTAGTTACTTTTACTGTCGATAATTATGGATCTTTGTTAATGTTAGGAGTTTAATTCTTGCTTTAGATGTGTCAGGTTTGTCGATGTATATTTATTCTTAGTTCATGTTACATCATGTTAGCTCTATTAATTAGGAAAATTTGTTTACGTTAGCATACTTTAAACGGTCTATATGCAATATTACAACACAAGTGTTATAGTACATTTTTTAGTTATAATATCTAATGTTTAGTGTAAATTATAACATTGTTCGGGGTTTTCATATGTATTGACCAAGGGTGAAATATGTTTTTGTTTTTTGGTTGGCTCTGGTGAGTTACTTTAACTGTGTTACGGTGGTGAAACTTTGTTAATGTTGACCGTTTTATTCCTGTTTAAGATGATTTAAGTTTGATTCGTTGTATCATTATTTTCTTAGTTCGGATGATGCTAAGTACGCTCTTATCTAATGTGAAAACTTTGTCTAGGTCAGCATATATTTGTTTGATCTATTTTGTATAAAGAATGTTGACTTTTATGTTGTTTATCCGAAATGATATCGAAAATGTGACTTGAATCAATAGATCAATAGATCAATAGATAAGGATGGCCAGGAAGGTGGATGGATGGTGGTTGGATAGTGGTTTGATTTAGTGATTTACTGCTTTAGGGTATGTAAAACGTTACAATTTTAGTAAAAATTTGACCTTAAATCAATAGATCTAATAGATCACAGATGGGTCAGGTGGCGAGGTTGGATGTGGGATTTGATTTAGTGATATTATCTGTTTTATAGTGTATCCGTAAAACGTAAATTTGTAAGTTAAAAACAAAATAAAGGAAATTTTTTTTATTTTTTTTATTTATTCTATGCTATTTATTTTTTTTCTTGATGGTTCTGAAACCATTATTTTCGAAATCTACAGATCCAATAACATATATAAAGACACCAACATTGTTGTTATACGACTGTTTATTAACTCAGCACCGCACCGGCTCCAGCACCGGTGCCACTACCAACTCCTCAGACTCCTCATTCCTCATTCTTCTTCCTTCCTCCTTTCCTCCTCATTCTTCCTTCCTTCCTCCTTTCCTCATTCTTCCTTTCTTCTTCTTCTTCTTTTCTGTTTTGCATTCCATGCATTTCTTCTTCTCGTTTTTCAGGAAGGGAACCATGCTCCGGGTGGGGTCCCTGGGAACCGAAGCCGAATCCGTTGATCCAACTCCGTCTCCGAATCCGACTCCAACTCCAACTCCGTCTCCTTCAACCTTTCTCTGAGTTTCAGTCTTCTATGATCATTTTTAATTTTTACAGGGGCAGCGTCCCCCCTTACGGGGAGACGCAGAGTGACGTAATCTCGTCTCCGACGAGATTGCATCATCATATAGCTCACATCCAAATTTTAGCCCTATACGTTAAGCCTAACATGGTTTTCAGGACGAATTTTGACCTTGCGCTAAGGGGCAACACCGACCCTTAGGGGGTGGACCTACGGTCACAAAACTCGCACTGGGATAGTTTTACCACCTTATAGAATAATTCCAAGTTTGAAAGCCGTATACGTTAACTCTAACCCATGTAGATATATATCAGACTCAGAACCGGATGCGAAGAAGAAACCTCGGCGGAATCCAAAGTCGGAGTGCGTAAAAAAACGGTTTTTCGACTCAGGATTCGATTTCCTTCGGAAATCGAATCTTCGATGTAATAATAATAATAATGTGTATGTGTAATAACAATCGGCAGACATGCGCGTGCTCGCGCGCTGACGTAATCTCGTCTGCGACGAGATTACGTCTTCACGTCTCGAGGCTAACTCTCGTTAGGCTTAACTCAATCTCGGGTTTGGAAAGCCAAAAAGGTGTATAAACGCGGGCGTAGCGGCTACGCTCTCGGGGGTGACCCCCTCTATATACATCCTACACGACTTGAAATTTACCGGATTCGGAGCTTGTCCTCGATACTATAGATTATTTCCAATGTTTCAAGACCTATAACTCTATTCTTCATATCGAAAAGGGTGATGGAGGTCCAAAAGCGGTCATCACTACTTATTATATATATATATATATATATATATTATATATATATATATTATTATATATATATATTATTATTATATATATATATATATTATAATATATTATATATATATATATATATATATATATATTATATATTATATATTATAATTATAAATATATATATATATATATATATATATATATATATATATTATATATTATATTATAGTATTCTATATATATATATATATATATATATATATATATATATATTTTATATATTATATATATAATATATTTTATATATATATACAATGTACACAATGACACATTTTTTCGTGTTAAAATGTTATTGATACAAATATTGTTGGTTATGCTTTCAAAATCTCTCACCAAAAGTTAAATATTACTCACTCACTCAAAAACAAATAGAAAGAAAAAGAATTAAAAAAAAAACATGTTCCGTTAGGAAAATATTTTAAAATATAGATGACGTAAATATTCATCTTGATTCTATTACTTCTTTACTCAAATATATGCACTTTTTCTTATATATATATATATATATATATCATATTATATATATATATATATATTATATATATATTATACTTGGATATATAAATTTAATAGGTATATATCCTTATATTATATATATATGATATATATATATATTTTTTTATATATATATTATATATATATTATATATATATATATATATATATATATATATATATATATATTATTATATTATATATATATAATTATTATATTCAAATATGATATACTATATATATTATATATATATATATATATATATATATATATCGTATGGTGTTCCAAAGTCTGGCCCGATATTTGAAAAGTTAGTATTATACGTTTAAATTTATTAATTCTACTATCTAAACTTTAAAAACCAGGCATAATGAACAATATTTGGTTTGAACAATATTGAGTAGTAGTAGATGAAGGACATACGTTTGGGATTCAACCCAAGGGTTATGTATAATTTTGGCTGCTATGCTGAGAGATACCGTCATAGGTCCATATATTTCCCCATGATGCAACTCCCCATGATGCAACTGGTGAAACATATAGAATGGGTTACTATTTTGAGAGATGCTGTAATAATTTCATATATTTCCCCTATAATGTGACTGGGGAAGCATATGGTATGTGGTGCTATATTGAGAGATGGGAATCATATGGTATGGGCTGCTATGCTGAGAGATTCAGTAATAGGTCCGTAATTTTTCCCCATACTGTGATTTGTGAAACATATGGTATGGGTTTCTTGCTGAGAGATGCCGTAATAGTTCCATATTATTCCCTCAAACCATGACTGGCGAAGCATATTTGCATATGTTAACACCTACATTGGATGAAATATCATTTCGCTCATGGAGGGGTATGCGTTTATGGAAGCACAGGACTTTTTCACAGTTTGCAATATTAATTCTGGAATATCCACAAGAAATATTTGAAGATAAATGGATTATACAATGTGGATCAATCAAATGATCGCCTAAATCTGAAGATTTGACACCTTAAAATTAATTTCCCATCATGGGATACCTTTACATCTATATGTGATGGGCTGAAGAGTAGCATTTTGTCCCCCTTGGCGGGACGGCACATACTCTTCGTTGGTGAGGTCAGCCACGAAATGAGACGACAAAGACCTTCAACTAGTTCTTTATACTAAACCTCACAAAACCATATGGAAGCTAAAGGACTAACAAAACATCAGAATTTGAAGTTGTAAAAACAAACACCGCCATGCTTATCAATGTGCAAAGATCTTGCAAAGAACACGTCAGAAAGTGTAAACAATATATATATATATATATATTAATTATCTTAGGTATATATTATATATTATTACTATAATTAGTCTTTTTTTTATATCTATAGTTTTTATTCTTTATATATTATCTAATATTATCATATATAATGATATATATGGGTATATATTTATACTATATATTATATTTATTATAGTTATATTATTATATTATATCGTATCCTATATATTATGAGTTACTATTATCCCTATATTATACTATTATATCTCTATAAATTGAATGTTGTCTTTATACCAATATACTGTTTCATACTCAGTGGAAATATGAGATAACTATCCAACCAAACATTTTAAAGATACAAAATAATAAATTACAAATAAAAAGTGAAATAAAAAAATTTAGAAAAAATAAAAAAAATAATAAAATAAAATACTATAATCAAAAAACTGTATAATTATTTGATTTTTCTTTATTCTCTTACGATTAGAGAAAATTATTGAGATAGCTCCAGACAAAATATTTTTTGATTTATATTTATTACTCTCTCCTTCTTAATGGTTATATACTGTCTGTCTGTCTGTCTGACTGCATGTCTCCCTGCTCTAATGTTTTATGGTTTTTATGTTTACCTGACTGTCTGTCTTTCTGTACGTCTTTATATATCTGTCTGATCTATTCTGTGTCAAGTCAATTGTCTGTCGTATTTTACTGTAAGTTTGTCTGTCTAATCTGTCAGGTCTTAGTCTGATTTGGTCTGTATCTGCATCGATCATTTCTCTAATAAGTCTGTGAATCTTCTCGTTATCTGAGTCTGTCTGTTTGTTTCTGACTGGTCTGTCGTCTTTTCGAATCCTATTCATAGTATAGTATCTATCTTATTTCTGCCTGATCTGTGCCAGTCTGTTCTTGTTTAGACTGTCTGCCTGTACTATCTGTCAGGCTAGTCTGTTTTGTTCTAGACTGTCTGTTCTTTAACTGTGTAGTTTGTTCTACCTGCTGTTATCTGTGGGGATGTGATGTTGGCGGATTCTGTCCTGTCTGTACAGATACAGTCTATTTAATGTTCAGTCACAGTACTATATGTCGGTTCTATCATATTGCCTGTCTTCTCATGTTTGTCCTAGACTGTGTTTTCTTAGTCTAGCTTGTCTAATAGTTCTGTTTATCTGTACTCACTCTTATCTTTACATGTTTTTTAATGGAATCTGGCCTTGGCTGTCTCGTTCACTCGTGCACAGTCTGTTTTGTCCTTGAGTCTGCTGTCAGTTAACTATTTGTCCAGCTATGACAGTCGGGTCTGCATGTTTATTATGAATCCTTGTCTTAAACTTGTCTGTCCTGTACAGTCAGTCTTGTTGTCTATTTATTTAGTCACTACTGCTTGACTAGGAGGTGATTGTCTGATCAATCTGTGATGCTATTTTATTTATTTGTCCACCGATTTGTCTGTTCCTACTGTTTTATGACTTATGTTTGTCCTGTTTTAAATTTAGTTATAGGTCTAGAGTCTTTTTTGTCAAGCAGATTATATGTTGCACCTAGTAATTATTATATTTTTGTAATGTAGTATCATATATGTTCTAGTCTTTTTATTCAAAGGTTTGTTGGTTCAATATATTTTATTTGTTCTTCTTTCATTTTCTCTGTTTAAATGTTTAAGTTTTAATTTTATTTGTCTTATTGGAGTTGCAATGTTTCCTCTAGTAAGTCTATGCTAGTTAATGTACCCATTATTTTTCTTATTTTTTTATATTTAGCACCATCTTTAATGCTTGGTTATATCATTTGTCTTTAGCAGTACTGCTAATATATCTGATATTTATGTTTGAGTCAGGATTATTAAATACCAGCCCAGTATGAGCTCTCTTCTCTTCGTCTTCGATCGTATCGGTACTGCGTGGCCCTTACACTCTCGTATGTACGGTCTTTCAATCTCAATGTTCCACTCTCTCAAATAAATTCTTCTTGTCATCTCTTCTCTCTTCTCACTCTCTCTTTCTCGCACACTCTCTCTCCTTTCATCTCCTCTTCTCTCTTCCTCTCAAGCATCTCATCTCTTTCAAATAGTTCGTTCTTGCGTCTATGCCCTCCTCTTTTGGGTCATGTTATCATCCACTTACTCTACCTCTCTCCTCTCTCTCTCTCTCTTCTCTTCATCTAACAAATCTCTTCGTTCTCTTTGAACATCTATCTGGTAACTATTATCCTCTCTTTTTCTCGTGCATTATTACAGTAGATATCCTCATAGGTGTCTTCCGCCCTAAAGTTAATCCGGATTGGGGTTATTATCTATCTCTTCGATATGCATAACCATCATTCCCACTCTGTCTCTTATCGTGCTCAATCACTCAACTTCTTATATCTGATTCTAATTCCTATCTCATATCTATCTTACTTCTCTCCACTACACAAAGCACACCGAAATTTTACGATACTACACACATTATTACAGTAATACCGTTTTATATTATTTATTGCTTCGCTATATTTTTGTTTATTTGATGTTAAAATGTTTAAAAGTTTTTTACGTGTTTCAAAGTGTACTATGTTGACTTTATCGTCACGAATTTATATAAGAACCAGCGCGTGTTTCATATTAATGGTGGAATAATAGTTGCGGGGGTTCATCAAAATTTGAAATTGTGCCAGTCTCACAGGTTTTCTTTGGGCCTATTGACATCACCTTGCCGTATATTATTAAAGTCTGATAAATAAGGTCAATAAGTACATTAAATATACATATTATAATAGTATCATTATCAGAACTAAATATTTGTCCTTATGATCAATAATAGAATAGTTTTATCTGTTATAGAAAGTATATCGAAGTTGTCTCTTAAAATTTTATATTGCTTAAATAATTTTATTTTGGTGTGCATTGTTTAAATGTTACACAGATGCCTGCAATGCTAGCGCCCTACCAAACCAAAAGATCACACCTCGAACTCGATAATCCGTTTTTAGAGATTGCGTTCGATATGACAAATCTTCGAACTCTTGAAAGTGAGGTCTCTTAAGGTGAAATTAGTATGTCAGAACTAATAGATCTATCACCTATAAATATTATATATTTGCACTCTAATATTGAAGAACGAATTATAGTATCTTTTAATTCAGTATTAGATTTTGCAAGCAACAAAATTATAACTTTCAAATAACTGGTTTTCTCACAAATCAGCCGTTTTTAAATGTTCCCACAGAATAGCGGAGCAAGAACGGTTGTTAACAAAAGATTACCGCTAAAAAAACTGGAGACATATAACGCCGCTAAATTATACATTCGGTAAAAATTTCCTAAATTGAATTTTTTTTGCATAGCAGACCTGATTAGCTGCATGGTATATTAGATTCTATGGCATGAAGACCTCTCTTCTCAAATTTACTAATAGCTATTGGCCGAAAAAAAAATTTTTGTATGGCTTGCAGTTTATTATATTTTTAAATACTTTATAAGAATAAAATATAAATAAATAATAAAGAAATTGTAAAATGAAAATATTACAAAATAACACAAATCTAAGTATATAGAGTAAACAATAGAATAAACAGAATAAACAGGACTTAGAATAATATGACACAAATAAGATAGTTCACTCTAGCTAAAGCCCATAACATTATATAATAATTAATACTACGCGAAGGTTCAATTACGTTATCCTTCTCCTCCGTATTCTTTAGTTGTCTGAAACCATGCATATGTTGCTTATATTAACCAGAATTAGTTTTAAGAACCATGTAATAATTCACCCTTTTTAAGATAAATACCATACCTAAATAAGACGGCTAAATATTTATATGTAGTAATATAGTATTTATTTACAATTACTGCTTAGTATTATCATAAGAATCTAATGTAGGAGTACAAAATAACATTCATAATATTAAACCCTGACACTGACCAATTCTTGACTACTAACCTTAACGCTAACCTAACCTAATCCCTAAACTTCAATACCTAAATACCCTAATAGGGAAACACAACATTACCAGTGAAACAACTATACCTATACCACTAAACCCTATAGCGCCTATATTTCTTTAAATATTTCACTTCAACTCCTCATAGGAAAGAAACTATTTTAATAAACAAAATCAAGAAAAGAAAACCTATTATTCTCCACCCTAAAGCGACCATCAAACCAGGTAAACCAAAACGTTATACAACACTAATTTCAAGTGGTATTGTCGAATAATAGGCGGTGAGGTGGAGTGGCTAGGTAGCTTTAATAGAGATATGACAAAAATTAGAAGATGAAAATATAATATAAAAGGTGATTATGGATTGATACTTATCCTTGCAGAAAAAATATATATCCAAACTAAAACTTTCTAAAGTCAAAAAAAAAAAATAAAGATATACCACAGAACACTTTCGTAGATGTAATTTCAAAAAACTCATCGTTGTTGGAAGAAATAGGATAGATATCTCAAATAGCAGCAGTCCACGAAAGAACCCTGCACGAATGAAGTAATTTATAAGTGTGAAGTGAACAATTGAGAAAAAAACTATATACATTTTCAATGTTTTTCCTTTCTCATAGTAATAATAATTCTCGCGCCGAATCATATATATGTACCTATATATGATATTGAATATATTATTATGAATAATATATATATTTATATAATTATATATATATATTTATTATACCACTGTACAATAGTTAAATGTCAAGTTAAACAGTGATTTCAAAAAGATATTAAGTATGATGATCCAATTAAAGGTGATCTACTTAGTTACTGTGGCTACAGATGAGTAAATGAACTTAACTCTTTAATATCTAACTAATTATACACTGTAGTATTGTATGCTTTGTTTAAATATATAAGATTTTCTCATAGCAAGATGACTACACTTCTTTATCACCCATGATAAAACCAGAATTTAATAGTATCTATATTATACTGTAAAACGATTCGCTATATATTATATTTATATTTATATTATCCAAGCTGTTAAAACGATAATTTCATTAGTTTTTCTGTTAATTTAATAAATGAGTAATATTAGAAACATATTAGTTACAATATTAAAATGGAAAATATCTATAAAAATAAGTAATGAAAAGAAATAGAATTAGGTAAGGGACAATTTGAGACAATTCCTTTCTCTATCTCTTTGAGAATGTAGGATTTTGTAAACCAGTTTAAGAGGTAGAAGTATACAAGTATTTCGACCATACCGAGCCATTAAGATATATTCAATATCACACTATTAACTCAATATATTAGTACATACTATAGTACGTATTCAATTATCAAATTAAATTATATTTAAAATTAATTTACTAAATTTATTGTATAATATAATCATTTCTTTTTGTATTTATTTTTTTTTATTTTCAGTTTCTTTATACTCAAACATGATAGGATTATGCTTCTCATCATTCCCCTCACCATCACTTCCAGACTAACATAAAAGTCTTTCTTTACTTCCTCTTCTGTCATTTCGATAGAAACGTCAAAAGCACTCTACCTATCAACAACTCAAAATCGCGAAATAGTGCTAGGGCTCAAAGAGATATTATAATAAAAAAATATTACAATTATAATAAAAAATATACAATTCAATATTAGAGCTCCATAGTAATAATATCTGTGGGTGACACAAAAGTTTTTCAAATAATAATCTATAGGATAGAGGCGGTAAAGACGATACATGAGACACGAGAAAATTTCTTTCTGTATAGTGAGAAGATAAATATAGGCATTGCTTTTTTTTTTTTCTGACCTAGTCCTTATATAATCGAGTTGCAATGCATATTAATTTTTTGTCCACTGTTATTTAGAGAGTGATTTATCCTTCACTAGGGTGAAGTGCTAGTGCGATTAAGACCGCGGGATTTATAAGTAATAGAGCGCAAGATTGAGAAATATATAGGGTTAGAAGGAGCCTAGAGATAGATTCCATACGAATAAACAGTATATCGTGTGTAACTGGAAAAGTAATAGAAGAGGTACCTAATGGTAAAACAACGAAAGTATGAACCTATTCCTTGAGTATATCTTCCATATACTTTACATCTTCAAGGTATAATATTATCATAAATCTATATATGGTAAGAGAGAATACTACATAAAGGCAACCTTATTTACTTATGTATTTAACGATTGGACCGTGAGACGATAATATGGTGGATGGATAGCGAGAGGTTTCTAAATTCTCTCAATATTATAGAGCACTTATACTTGCCCGTATTAGTTAAATATATACCATATTATTAGAAAATTTATATTAATGTAGGACATAAATAATATATATAATAATCCAGATACGTCCTAGTATAATTCGGTGTATAAAGAGAGAGTACTCAATTTTACAGTTACTCAAGCCCCATTTGCAATAAAATAGTGAAAAGAAATTAAAATCCAAGTAGACCTCGTTTATAATGTCCTGCATAGCTATATGGTTTAGGTACATAAGCTTTCTAAAGTAGTACACAAAAGGTAGCCACGGTTGTAGAGAAAACTTATACCGTTAAAACGGTACCGGCCCAAACACCACAACCACTAGGGAATGACTTTTACATTTTTCTGGCGTATCAATATAACCAAATTGTTGTGAGAACCAATGATTTATGGTGTTCACCCTAGTAAAACTTAGAGTTCCCTAGGGAACGAAAATATTAGACCGGTACCTCTCCCATATAGATAATAAACTGGAGCATTAGTTCAGCTTAAGCTATGAGTAAACTTAGTACCATATCCTAGTTCTGATAGATTGAGCTCCCTCTACTTAAATTAATAGGAAATATAGTAATTATCTAGTACAGAAATAATTCTAATAAATTTTGGGATGTGGTATATAAATATATGAGGATCGTGAGCATAGTTACGTGAATGTTCACGGAAGCACTTGGAGTAGAATGATCCCGTAAACATTTCCACTAGGAAATTCGGGTTACCTAGGATCTAGGTCATAAATTACTCAAGTTCATTAGGTACTTACTCACGGTAAACGTATATAATATTGACTGTCACGAAGATCTCAGTAAATAATTTGTATTAAAAATTAAAATACATATTTATATTTCTCTTTAAAAATTAATATATGTTTTCATCCTGTGACTTTTATTAGAATATAATGTAATGGGATTATTAAAATATGTTATCGTTAGCTATTTACTGGACTATCCTCCAACTCGGTAAGGTGAATTTCCTACTAGTAGAAAATGCAATCCGAGTTAAATAATGCATAAGAAGAAGTGGAAGTATAAGGTAGTCGGAGATCTGGAGTCAGAGATTAAAGGAAGGAGTGGAGAGAATCTGAGTCACGAGTGAGCGGAGACGGTGCTTGTATCAACTTCCAGAGGTGACTTATGGACGGTACGTGTGCTGAGTAAATTAATATAAATTTTCTTTTATACGTTTATATTCGGCAATATATTTGATAATAAAAAATTATATATGTGTTATATATAGTGAGTAATAGATACTACGAAATGAAGAAGTTTCATACAAGTCCGTGAGAATGGGGTGTCTGGTAGCGGGTCACAGGGGGGAGGAAAGAAGGTTAATGGATAAAAAGGAAGGAAGGAGAGGAATGAGGTTAGCTGAGAGGTAACGACGACAGGCAATACTGCAAGAGCATGACCCGTAGTATATAATAGTGAGTGAGTTTAATAAGTAGCAAGTGGGGGTGATATATAACAAGGAGGTGACATTAATTAAGATGTGAAGGTAAAAGTGATAATAGTGAATAGTAAGTAAAGAATAGGATGCATCAACTTACTATAGATTAATACCGTTCGTTCTATATAGTTAAAAGGTTGATATAATAGAAATGGAAATTTTAATTACTGATTCTTAATCAATCTCCGTTTATTTCTTTTCTAAAAATAAAACTGATATATATATATATATACGTCAACGCTCTGTATAAATATATTAAATTAATTAATTAGACTATTACCCTTCTTAATAAATAATTAAACGTTCCAAAAAAAAATTAAATTATAATAATGTAAGTAAGATTTAAATTAATATTTGTTTCATTTGTTTCTATATGAACACGTTTATGTTTTGATATATTTTGGTTCCATAAGAACCTTAAATACTTATTATTGAACTCGACAAAGCAAACCTACTTACCCATGTCTCTTTTGTTATAGATCTCTTTTTTTAATTATTTAATGCTATTTTATTTTTTTCTATTTTTCTCTCACTGTAAATATTTTAATATAAATTCTATAAAATTTTTAATTAACCTTCTTATTTGCTTAAAACATTTCATCCCTGGTTTTGGTTTAGACTAGACATTATAAAGCTTGTTCATGTTCAAATCAGGCTCGACATTTATTATTTATTATCTAATCAATTATTCCCCTAAAAAGCAGTAAATTCGTAATTCAAACCCATACTCAGCGCCTACACTCACTACCATCCTACACTAATATAATACCTACAATTATCATTTGAATCATATCGCACATGCAAATCGTTTAATTATCTTCCTCCTTACCCCCTTTTAAGCTTCTTATCCTATATTTTAATTCTACCTTTTTATCGCTCCTTTTCTCATAATTATAGCATAATATATTATTCTCCTATACCTTTTTGTTTTTCTCCTATATATTTATGGACTCATATTGAATCTTATTATGATCCTATTATATCTTATCGATTTATCAATAGATTCAATTAATTTTTGTTAATCATAAGTTGCGGCGTTAAATTCAACCAATTGCTATTTTATTTTGATTTAAAAATTACAGCAAAATGGTTAAGATAAATTTTTGATTCTTTATTTATGTTTATAACTTTTTAAAAAAATTTGCATTTTTAACACATACACTAAAGCGAGGTAAATCAATAAATTCAAGGCTTAAATCAAACCCCCATCTTTCCTACTCATCTCCTATCCGTTTTCCTGTAACTCTATTTTGAGCCAAATACACCCATGTATCTTATAATGATTTTATTGAATTTTATCGATACTTATATTTGATCTACATATTAAGAATTTAATTTTTGTAAACATTATTAACACTATATTATTCTTATTATGGTTACTGGTTATATGGTATTTTAAACTTTTTTTAAATTTTTTCTTTCATTTCTGATAATTCATGTTTGCTAATTATTCCAAATCTTAATAACTGATGTAAATAACATAATAAAATTTTTCATATAAACACACCTTAAAAATTAATATATTTAAATTCAGTAAATTTCAACACTATCTCTTCGAAGATGACCCCAAGACTGTCCCTCACATTTTAAGACAACTTTGAACTATTGATTCCTGTGAGTCATTCATTCTTGCATACAATACATCACAAGCTTTTATTTCTTTTTTATTTTATTTTTTATTTAATAAATTAATATTAGGTTCTAGCACGATCTTCTTATCTTACGTGTTATTAAAATTTGTTATTTCTTTATTTAAGATGATTTCTTTGTAACTTTGAAAATTTTGCATTATTTAAAGCTCAGTTCCTATTAATTAACAAGTAAATGAAGTTACAATTCGTGATAAAGTTAAATTAAACCGCCCTACTCCACAACCTCTACCAACCCCCACTCTCATTGACTATTATGGATTTCAAGTCATATATTTTTGTATATAAACCTATTAACACATGTTTTATAGTTGTTAAAACTTTTTTTCTATTATTTTTTTTATACTATTTTTATTAATTGGATATTTTCTTGTCACTTATAGAATATTGTTTATTCTCTTTTTTATTGGTTTATAGCTTTATAAAGAATATTTATGTGCATTTTTGCAATTATATACCTATTTAAGAAGTAATGCATGTCAGTAATTCATAATCACCACCTCTAACCTACCCATCATTTCCCATTTACCTGGCACCCTATAACTATTTTGATCTATTGTTATTTTGAATTCTATTGATTCTTACTATTGAATTTCATATAGCCATATTTTTTTGTATATGTACATGCCGTACTTTTAATTTAATTTCAATTTTTTAATTTGTTTAAAAATTTTATATTTATCTAAAAAATTTTATTTTATTCTTTTTTTATGTTAATTACTTGCAAGTTATAGTATATGCGTTTTTTACAACCATTACCATGAAGCAGTTATATTTGTAAATCACTAAAGCAAGTAACCTCTTCCATCTTCCTACTCATTCCACACCACCATGACAATAGAAATATCTTTTTACCTATTATGTCATGTTTTTTCAAAAACAAAACAACATAAAACTTTTTTTTTTATTTGAACTGTTTAATCTAAGTTTTCAGAGTTTCTCCACTCCTTTTGTTTATATCATTAGCAAACTTACAAATGACTCATAAACCTTACATAAGCTAAATAAAGCTGTAATCTGAGAATCAAGTTAGGAAATTAAACCACAGCAACTCTTCTTCCACACTCAAATTCCCAATTTATGATCTAGATCAATTGATTTTCAAGTTGAGGATTTTGGATCAACTACCCCAAGAGGGTATTAAGCGAAAAAACTTGTTCAAAAATATAATTTTTTATCTAACAAACTGTTATTACTTTTAAATGTTTATAACTTAACGTCTATGATGTCAACGAATGATCACTTTTAAAATGCGGATTCATAAAATAATGAAATCTCCCACTTTCTCACTCTACTTATTACCTACTCCCCATGTTCCTGACCTAACCTCGAAATTAACCTGATGAGTTGTTATTCCTGCTATCTAATATATAACTAAAAGCTTTTAACATTTTATATTTTTTTGTTTTTAAAATATAATCTTTAATATATAGCATTTAACATTTTTAACATTTAACATTTAACAACTTTAGCAGTATTTAAAACCTCTAAAACAGCAAATTACCGCCATAAATCAATCACTCACTATTCCGACCTGATCCACACCTCCTGCGCCCTACACTACCTATCATTTAAACAATTAATATCTTTTAAACCTTTAACACATTAACTTAAATTTTTAAATTTCAGATTGTTTATAAATTATATATTTTTTTAACTATACTAATTTTTATTCATTTTTTGTTTACTAACTTAAAAATACTTGCGTTTTATAAAATATGTCTCACTTTCGTAATATAATAGTAAATCAGTTAAACCATTACACCAACCTCATATTATTTCCAATCCTTCCCTATCTCCCTATCATCACACATTACCATTATCTATTAGATCTATTGATCTAAGTTGATCTATAACTCAAGTCAATATTTCGATAATCTATATTTGGATTAAACTATATACAAAAGAAGAAGTTACTTTATTATACTGACCTAACCGGATATATACTAACTGCAACAAAGTTTTCACATCTAATAAAGCTAACATAATCATAACCCATGATCTAAAATTATATGTACAACGACATACAACTAGCATTCTACCATCTTCATACTAGAAATAAACAGCTAACATAACATAGTTCCAATACTTAATCACAGTAATAAGCTGACTAAATTGATATTGATTATTATTATTATATTAT
>JABUQX010067351.1:0-10000 GCA_015478945.1 Trachelipus rathkii
TCTTAGTCTGCTGTTATGTGTAAATACGGTGTTTGTGTATATATATATACATTTTCTATATATTATTTTCTAGAGTAAATGTTTTATTCCGCTGGAGTTATGAATAAGTCAAGAAGACTTTTTAGGTCGGGTATTTAGCCCTGGTTGGTTCAAATTTGTTAAGCGAAATTCATTAACCATCACACCTCTCTGTTAAGGTTAAAAATGAGAGATAACTCCAGATCTTTCATTCCAAGCAGTGAATGCTTCTTGACTGCCCTTTCATACGGTTTGTTAAAGACCAATTCTCATAAATTAATTTATTAAAGTTTATTTAGACATATATTTTCTTGTGGTCTAACAATCACAATTTTTGTTTTACTCTATTATTTCAATGGACTAGTTTGTACAGTTCTAATTTATCAATATTTAATTATTGCAAATGTTTATCAAAAGTTAATTTCAGAATGTTAGATTTGTATTTTTAATTAAATGAAAAATCAAATCATAAAAATGAACATAAGACTATGAAATTATGAAATTACGAAACTACATAACGTAACGAAACCTAACGAAATTTCGAAATGAAATTTCGAAAGATACGAAAACTACGAAACAAACGAAAAACCCAGAGGGGGTTGTTAGCTGAAATTTAAATAAACACAATTCATATATATATATATATATATATATATAAATAGCATAGCAGCAGTATATATATATATATATATATATATATATATATATATATATATATATATATATATATATATATATATATATATATATATATATATATATATATATATATATATATATATATTATATATATATATATATATATATATATATATATATATATAACAAATAATTCACTTTGTATATGTATATCTTCTCCTAACATATCTATATATAAATTTTGCTTTGCTCTTTGCGTATTATTACTGATAAATAAATATTCGCTTTACCGTTAGCTTTTATTTTTATTATTAATAATATTATTATTATTATTATTATTATTATTATTATTATTATTATTATTATTATTATTATTATTATTATTATTATTAAATAAAGTTTGATTGAAAATGAACTTTGACAATTAAATGTTTTTAGAAGTTTAAATTGTGCTTTCGAAATACTTTTCGAAAGGACTTTCTAATTTAAAAAAATAATCCTTTTTTAACAAATAAAATTTAAACTTCAAAAATTAATAAAATTAATTTGATTTAAATTGTGAAATTTAATTTGGAATGAACTCAATAAAAATTAATTTGATTTTTATCAAAAAATGAAATTAATAAAAATTTGATTTTAATAAAAAATGAAATTAATAAAAATCATTGATTTTATTTTTCTAGCAAAAGTTCAGTTAATAATTTCAATAATAATAATAATTCATTAATGGGTTTTTCTAATTCACCCATTAACAGGCTCGACTTCCTCGAAGGACTTTCTGCTAAAACTGAATGGCAAAAAATAGCATTATATATATCTATATATATATATATATATATATATATATATATATATATATATATATGTTATTATATATATATAGTTATATAAAAATATATATATATAAATATATATATATATATATATATATATATATATATATATATATATATATATATATATATATATATATATTTATTTATAATATAATATAATATATCCAATATAATATATCTAATATAATATATTCAATATATTTAAATAATATATCCAATATATTATATCCAACATAATATATTTAATATATTTATATATTAAATAAAGTTTGAGTTTAAGCTCCCAAAATTTTTCTAAGTTTTAAAAATATTACGAAAATTTTGAGTCGATTTTTTCTATGTTCACCACAAAAGAATACTTTTTTAAAATATTTCGTTTTTAGCGTTTTACGTTAAATAATATTAAATTTAAAGCTACTTTAAATTCTATTTATTCTTTTTTAAATGGTTAATTTGTAGCGAGAGAATGAGCTCTGGCTCTGTTCCTCCTCTTTTATACTAATTAGGTTGGTCAATCTGGGATTCCATAGGATGTATATCCTGTGGGAGATCTTAAGAAATCTTGTGAAATCTATTGAAATTGGGAAATCAAATTAATAATTTACAAAAGAAATTTGTTTATGAAAAGTGATTGAGCAATGGGAATTTTTCTAAATAATTAAATAAAACATATTCGATTATTGAAGGGTTTTGCCCATTGGTTTTCCCAGTGGGTTTTACCGTTTCACCATTGGGATTTTTATATGAAATAATATGATTTTACTTTAATTGATATCCTGTTATTAGAATATTTCCAGATTAAGCAATCGGCTTTTCAGAATCTCCCCCCTTAAAAAAAATCAAAAATATTAAATAAACTAAAATATTATAAAAGTTCTAACTAAAAATCAAAATAATAGTTTATGCAATAAACTATTATGTAATGTTCCGGCTTGAGTTCCATAATGTGACCGAGTACGGGTTTTGTTCTTGCGATCTTCGTGTATGAGTCGAGTTTTCCTCCGTCTCGTCAAGCCTTTGTTTCTCTCCATTGTATCTTTTGAAGTATCCCATTCGCCATGTTCTCTACAATACCTTAAAGAGAAAGAAAAATATCGGCAGCAGTATTGGGTCTTAAAAGATTGGAAAGATTTACATGTTAATATGTAAAATGTAAAGTAAATTCTAAGAATTTGTATTAAAAGAACTGTATGAGAATTACTAACATATGACAGTAATTGTCTTTATTGATTGTTGTAAACTGTGCTTAAATGTTGTTTAAATGCTTTTGTGTATGTTTGTTACATGTTGCAAAAGTGAGTCTATAGTGACTGAATTTGATGATTTGAAACAGTGTTTGCATGCTGTTGTCTGTTCTGTGAATTGTTAATTGACTGTACTGTTTTAGACTATTGTGATATGATATGATGTCAATTGAACAATATTATCATTGAAAAATAAAAATGATATGAAAGAAAATTGAAAATTTTTTTCTAAAATAAATTAAATTCTTAGGAAAATCTTCCCGTATTTCGTTTCTAGAAATCTGTATTTTCATTAAAATATATTTGTAATAGGGATTATTATAATATGATGAACAGGGACAATATTCAAATTGTTAAAAGTTATTAAAATTGTTAAAGAAAATGTTAAAATTGTTAAAAAAAAATTTTAAATTGTAAAAAAAAATTGTAAAAATTGTAAAAAATTGTTAAAATTGTTAAAAAATTTATTTAACTTTTCTTTTCATTAGCTTTTATATTTGAACAGGGACATTATTTATATATATATAAATATAAAAATAATTAGTAAATTTGTGAGATATATTAAAAATTTACGCTATTATTCAATTCATGCTGGGATAGTGTGGTGATGATATCTAATCATTCTTGGAACTTTATAATCATGAAGTAAATTAAAAACAAGTGTCCTCGAGCAATTTCACATGTTAATTTATTAATCTGCAAACCTGCAAAATCACTCGAAAGCAATTGGTAATAAGTTATTGAATCGAACAGGGACAATATAACTAATTTATAAATGTTATAAGATATTGAAATAAATGTCCTTATCCTTAAAATTGTTATTAACTGAAATTTGTTACTTATTTCCTGCTGGGACAGCGTGGTGATTATATATAATGAAGTCCATCCCTAGGACTTAATATAATATTAAATAATTTTACCAGGTACCAAGGATAAAATTCAATTATATTGATTGACCCGATGATAGGTGGTTGTCTTTTGACATGATAGAGAAATTCCTCAGCAACAAGCAATGACATTATTTGTCTGTTACTGACGAACCACATTATCCTGAAAATGCGTACCTCAGTGTTCCCTGCTAAAATGAATTCCTGTAAAAGAATACATTAATGTTCCTTGATAGTATACTTACTTCAGAGAAATTCTGTAAAAAAGTTTTGGATTAGGATTAGTAAATAAATAAAATATAAATTCCTGTAAAAATTTAAATAAGTTTTCTTAGTTACTCCTGTTATTATGATTACCAAGATTATATTACCATATTACCAAAATTATATTTTATAAGAAAAATATAACAATTTTTGTGTGCGTGTGTGAATTAGTAAGAAATATTCTCGAATGGGAGAATATATGAACTTTGTAAACAAAAGGAAAAAAAAAATTTATTCACATCATTATTCCACAATCATCCTTACACCTTTTTGTTTACCTATTTGTGGTTATATAAAAAAAATTATAATTCAAACATAAAATACTAGGTGTGTTTATGTATTTAAACATGATTGAATAATTTTAAACATGAACTGTTATGTTATAAAATGTTATGTTATTAATGCATGACTGGACGCTAGTTTAAACTAAGTGTAACAAGAATAACATAAATCTTCGGTGTATGTAAGTTACCTATTATGTATTATGTCTGTTGCTTGTGAAGTCAATTAATGAATAAATGTTTCCATGTCGTTTGCATATACACATAATGCTCCATATGTAAGTATTACTTTCAATATGTATGTAATGCCCACATATGAATCATCTTATGTATATCTCATAATTTACATCTTTGAATGTATAGTTGTATACTAGTATTACGTTTATGAGATTTACATGTAAGAGATTTTTACTTTAAACGTGAAGTATTTAAATGTTGTTGTTTTAATGAAATAGGAAATCGTGGTATGTAGGTCAAACTAAATTACCGTTACCTGACCATTTTGTAATTAAAATTCCTAAATGCGTTAGGATTTGCTTGACTGTATTGATATGCTAACTCTTTCATTCATACATTTTAACGTTACAAGTAATTTGTAATGACTAAATTACATCATATAATGATAAGTCTGTAACCTTGTTTTGTATGCAATCTTAAATAAGTTTAATGTGATACGTTAAAATCAGCTAGTGGTGACAATGTAATGTTCATACTATTTAAAACTTAATGCGTGTCATCGTGTTTAATGATCATATTTGACGTTGAAAAATGAGAATTATGTGGTCATTATGACTTACACTAGACATTTATTATGCATTGATCAAATATTATTAAAATTCAAATATATTATTTTTATTCAAGTTACCACTCATATTTACGTTAATAAGATAAATTATCTTTAAAATTGCTATCTTTTATACGTTGGGTCATTATAGAGAAACAAAACAGATTACTGTATTGTGATATCTGTATGTGATATCTGTATGTGATATCTGTAAATGAATAGTAAAGTAGAGTATATATATATAGTACCTTTACTATAAAAGTTATAAATGAATCTCTAATGTTTACCTAATTGTACCCCTCTAAATGTTATCTTGAGTGAGGTATACTTCTAATCATCTGACTAGAGAAGACATTCTTCTCTGTTAATTTACAAGATGAGTATCCTCTTTAGTTCGATGACTAAAATATTACTTATTTTTACTCTTGTTTCTAAACTAATTAGATTATGCATGATGCTTTTTAAATTATATCCGACTTCAAACTTTTGGTACTCTAAAATTTAATTTCATTAGAATCCCCAAACTTTGAAGTTGTATAAACTTACTTGTTTAATTTCTAAAGTGTTCTTACTCCTTGAATCAGTCTTTCGATTTAGAACGATGATGCTTTTTGTATCAGCTGTTTTGCTCTTATTACCAGAATCACACTTCCTTCTTCTAAATTTATTTTCTTTATTATTTAGTCTACTTTATTGGAAGATTTTAGCTTCAAACAGAGTTAGAGAAATAAGAGTGGAATCATTTTTCCGGAGATTTTACAACTCTATTGCCTTTCAGAAGGGTAATTGGCTTATGCTTGCTTCTGCAGCCTTCTTAGGGCCTCTTAAGTCTCCTTCTCTTGCTGTCAGCATTATGTCTTCTTATGACTTTAAAGTATCGAATCAATGGTTCCATCTTTTCTTTCCTAAAGATGTTTTGACTTTACATTACTATGGATACACAGGTTCTCTTACTGGTCTAACTACCTTTGTCCTGAATCCATCTATATCTTTCCTTATATTCTTAAAATTTATCAGATTAAATCGATGTAAAGTCAGTTCCTATATGTATGCGTTTTGAAGTATATCAGTAGAAGATATTTGCGAAATTAAGATTTATTGCTATAAACTTCTTTGTTATTATTTGGTTCCTCTTCCATTTGAAGCAATGTATCTGGATAGTTGAACGTGCACTTTCTAGTATCCTTCAACAATGTCAAATTTCAGATTAGTATGTTCTGACGATCCTATTGATCCTGTAACATGGTGCTTCTGGCTTCTTCGCCAACAATCTTTTCCTTAAGATTTTCCTATGAGTTTACTCATATCTGTATTCCTTGTTGAACTTCTTAGCAAAAATGTTTCTTCTATGTTTCACCAATTATCAGTGAGATAGTTAAGGTTTCTTCTATGGTTACCTTAAGTATTAAATCTATCATTCTTTCTTCCCGATCAATTTGTATTTGATCCGATGGATAAAGCTGTGATGTACTGTTACCTGGTTCCATGTCTTTAAGATTAATTGATCCGCTGGATAATACTGAGAGGTTATCATATGAAGAAAACTCACATCTATCTTTATATATATATATATATATATAAAGGCTTTCTTCATATTGGAACCAGACAGTTGACTGATGTGCTCATTCTATCCCTTTTGGATGAGCTTACTTTTATCATCTATCATTTTTGTTCTGTTATTTTCTTCTTAACAGTTTTATTTCCTTTTTAAGCTTTATTGTTCATACTTCTACTGTGTCCAACATGAGCGTTATTTTACGATAATCTCTCCATCTTGCCTGTCCTTTTCCTCGTTAAGCCAGGAGGATAAATAACAGACTACATAAAGAAATTATTTTCAATAACCTTTTTCATGGACTGATTTCTCTATTTAATTTCTTTCTGCTTTGAAGGCTTCTTTATTTATTAAAAGTATCTTAATGTGTGATCTGCTGATATCGTTCTTTATTGTTGTAATTCTGCAGGGTTTTGGTGATATTCTGTATAAATTTAAATGGCATTTTCTAACTGTTTCTTTATGCCTTTTTATATGTGCATCATGTGTTCAATATTGTATCTTTATATTTCAACCTGCGTTTATTTGTATTCCTTTGATTACAAATAAATATCTCGTGTCGCCTTGAAAGATCAAAACTAGAGTTACACCTCTTGGGATTTTAACCCCTTTACCAAATTTGAAATCGTTTGCTTGTACTTCGCTCACAATTTCTTGGATTTTGTTCTTTCTTTGTTCACAAAGATAGGTGGTTGGCATGATCAGATGAAACTTTTGATTGTTGTATTGTGAGGTCATCAATTTGCGTATTCGGCTTCATGCTTGTGTTATAGGGAGAGCTTTAGAGTTGAAGTTACTACTTCGATAAGAGTGACAATGGATGTTTGTCAACAGTCTTTTACCTCTGTCCTTCTCTTTTCCACAATTATTTAGCTTCATTCTTTTAGAATATCTCCAATACATCAATCAGATGAGTCTGAAGAACTTTGTTTCATATAAGAATTAGAATAAGCTGGAAGGCGAGCATTTTTAATCTCTGTACCCTAAGAAAAGATAAATTCGCTTATGCTTGTCATGCAGCTTCGCTTTCGGGCTTTTCCAGTCTTCCTTTTCTTCTATTAACTCTATATCTTCTGCTCATATGCGCGATGATACTTGCGACTTTTAAAGATGGTGGACACTTAACGTCAGAGTGTCATTAACGTTTACCCTAAGTACATTAGAGTTGTGCGATGAAGTTCCTTTACAGAGACTATCATCAATTTGGATCAGCGTATTTTCCGAGTTTTCTTTATCTCGTACTTCCTACGTCTACTCTTCTTCTACAAGAGGTTCTACACATCATTATGTGTAAAGCAGTATGATCCTTACAGCTTTCGGTACCTTCTCTCTACGTACCTCATCATTCTAGTTCAAACTTGTGATCATAATCGAATGGACCATTCCCTTATCTCCTTATCAGAATCAAGATATCTGAATCAATCGGAGAGGTCGGACTCCAACAGTTCCTTATAACTGTGGCCCTTACCAGTATAAGCTGCACTCATTCCCATTTGAATGACTATGCACGCTCGGGACGGAATTATTTCATCCTTTGTATATTTACCAAAGGGTTGCAAGTAATGCTCATTCTCAGATGGTAAATCTTTTACCTCTCTGTCTTACAGGTAAGTGAGCTAAGGTGGGACAGCATTTGTCCTTCCCCGAACCTAATCAGGTATTAACTTGCAATTGGAATCAATCTTCGTGACCCCTTCACCTAAAAATTTACAATTTTGTATAGGTGGCCCTACAGCATGTTTTCCTAATGCCTTATTATTCTCAGAATCTTCTTCAAGTGTCTGAGTTTTCATCGGTACTGTCCTCACGGGTTTACGAATAAATCCGGAGTTCTGGAGACTTTATAATCATACAAGTCACCTACAAAAACATCACACATGAACGTTCGAGGCGGTCTTTCTTGAGACTTTATAACATTACAGATCACCTACAAAAACATCTTGCAATATTGTTCGAGGCGGTCCAGATACCTTTCTTTACTGGCATAAATCAAAATGGAAAGCTATTTATATGTTAGTTTAAAATGCTTTCAAAAAAAAATACAATAATGTTACAATCTCCCCATCGAGTATATAAGATTGGGTTCCTGAAACTTAACTATGCTGTGGTGAATTAATATCATGTTCTTCAACATAAATTTTTTTCTATGCTTCCTAAACTTAAAATTTAAATCGGCTGTGCCTTTTAGCCACAATTCTATACTAATCAACTTTCTTTCATAGTCAGTTGCCTTTACCTGAACTATGTAAGCAATGCTCAATCGAAGTGAATAAATAAATATATATATATATATATATATATATATATATATATATATATATATATATATATATATATATATATATATATATATATATATATATATATATATATATATATATATATATATATATATATATATATATATATATATATATATATATATATATATATATATATATATATATATATATATATATTGTTCGAGATTCATCTTATCTAAAATATTTAATATAAGTTGTTTAGCGGCTAGCATAAATAAAGTGTTCTTCCATAACTATGGCTATTTCTATCGCCTTGGAATCTATTACTTCTGGTTTGAGCTATTTATTTGCTCTATATATCTCAATGCGTTTGTGCCTATCTGCTATTCGTGCCAGATTTGTTCTGATTTAACAAACAGAACAAAATCCTATAATATTTCTATTTATCTGTACGGTTTTCCACAGTTAAGAAGTGGCTGGAATCAATCCTTTCAATTTACGAGGCGCAAGAGTGACGGTTTTCAGTCACCTTGGCATCATTCCAATCCTTATTTGATCGATGACGTCTTACGGGTACATTCCCGCAACCTCTGCGTTTAATGGATTGTCCCTCGAATCACTTCACTATATCCAGAATATCTAAGCTTGGTAGTCCCGATCATGGGTTATTAGCGATATTAGTACTAGGTTAGGCTTTTCAAAGTTTCCAAAATGACTGTCCAATTTCCTTTTGAAGTTTGGTCCACTGCCCTTCTTAATAACACCTTTTAGCCTTGAATCTTGACTTTAGCTAAACCTAAATGTATTTTCTTTTATAGCTTGTACCGCCCTTGCCAATAGCGGGTGCAGAGCGCTTGATTACTAGCTTATCTATTGTCAAACACTCCACAACTTTCGGTAAAGTTACCGACAATTCTGGATTCCTTCTATCCATATATTGACACCAAACATAGGGTCATTATTACCTAACAAATGTATACACACGTTTTACGTGTATACCTACACACTTAATTATAAATTGTATTTGTTAAATAAATATTTTTCTCGTTAAATAAGCTTGGCACTTTATGTCTAAAATTCTAATTTTTCTATATATTAGGCACTTCATATATATATATATATATATATATATATATATATATATATATATATATATATATATATATATATAATTATATTATTATATACACGTTATTTTATTATTATTATATGATATTATATATACATATATATATAGTGTTATTATATT
>JABUQX010067351.1:30000-35000 GCA_015478945.1 Trachelipus rathkii
ATATATATATACAGGTTATACATATGTTGTTATACATATTGTTGTTATATGATATATATTATTACATATACATATATGTTAGCAGTGCTATTATATACATTATTATAACATATGTTGTACATTGACATATATATATATATATATATATATATATATATATATATATTATTATATATTATTATACATATATTATTATATATATTATATATGTATATATTATTATATATATATATATATATTATTATTATATTATTATATATATATTATATTATTAAATATTATTATTATACATATTATATTATTATTATTATATTATACATTGTTACATATATATTGTTATATATTGTTATATTATTATATATATTATTATTGTATATTACATACATGTATATATACATACATCCCCATATTATTATTAAGAATATATATAAATTTCCTTACATATATTATATTTTATAAAGAAGATATACATTGATAATATATATATATATATATATATATACCGGTATATATATATATATATATATATATATATATATATATATATATATATATATATATATATATATATATATATATATATATATATTATATTTATTTACATTCTCCCAGACAGCATTTTATTTGTTTCAAATGTGAAACAAGTTTGCAACGTCAAACTTGCAAGCTTGCTATAAGCTTGCCAAGGATTTCCGCAAGTGTGATTTATATTATGTATCAAACATGCTAGTTTACACCTGTCAAACTTGCAGCAAGTTTTTTTTGCAAACTTGCAACAAGGTTGCGCATGCTTGCACAAGTTTAAAACAAACTTCCGAAAATTTAAAAAAAAAAAAGATTTTCACGATTTTTATTTATTTAACAGGTTAATTATTGAATTATGATATTAATTAATTAACTACATCTTAATTTAATAATGACGTTACATGTCCGCCCAACCGCGTTACGTCTGACTAATTCTCGACTCTCTCTCGAAGTAGTATCGAACTCGGGACCACTTGTATGCTAGTTCAGTGTTTTACCACTGAGCTAAAACCACAACGTAACTGAAGCTGCTTTATAGCATTAGTTATATTTAACATCGTAAATATTTGTGTTTATTTTTTACGAATTTATTTATTTATAAAATTATTTTTTATTTAAATATTTTATATATATATATATATATATATTATATATATATATATATATATATATATATATATATATATATATATATATATATATATATATATATATATATATATATATATATATATATATATATATATATCATATAATAATAAAAATTAATAATAATAATAATAATAATAATAATAATAATAATAATAATAATAATAATAATAATAATAATAATAATAATAATAATAATAATAATAATAATAATATTAATAATATTACTAATAATAATACTATAATAATAATAATACACACACACACACACAAATAATAATAATAATAATAATAATAATAATAATAATATACACACAATAATAAACAACTAAAAGATAAAATAATAATAGCCAGAAAAGAAAAATGACGACGTCACTGATTTCGAAAAAGAGATTGGAAATAAAAATAATAAAATAAAAAATTATGTCTCTATAGGAGGAATGGAGACAGATTTGAAGAAGATATATATATATATATATATATATATATATATATATATATATATATATATATATATATATATATATATATATATATATGTGTGTGTGTGTGTGTGTTTGTGTGTTTGTGTGTGTGTGTATGTATGTGTCAAGCTTGCTGCAAGTTTGTTCCAAGTATGTTTTAGCAAGTTTGCCCATGCAAATTCAAATCGAAGTTATCAAAATTGAATTAAATATTAAAACTTGCTGCAAGTTTGTTACAAGTTTTTTTTCGCAAGTTTGCCCAGACAATTTAAAATCAAAGCTAATCAAACTTCATTCAAGTTTACATGCTGTCTGGGCTATTATATAAGATACGGAGTAATTCCATTATGAACCAACAGAGTCGCTTTTAAATTAAATCATAAAATACAGGGTACCATCAATATAAATCAAAGCTCAACATTACAAAGTGTTTAAATTCGTATAACTGTTTTACCATTCGTCCATATATAACTTATTTAGAACAGAATTCCAGAACACGAAATTGGAAACTACTTACTCGATTTTCCTTCAATGTTTCATTGATCTATTTAAAACAAAAAAAACAAAACAAAAATTTAAGAATAGAGAAACGAGTGTAAAATATTTGAATGCTTTTTCCCTTCATCAAATTTAAGTTGAACAAATTTATTTTCTATTTTTACTTAGACAAATTTAAATTTTAAATGAGACTAATTTTCAATTTAGTAATTTTTGAATTCAATTTTTGAAAAGAAAGCAATTCAATTATTTAAAATTGCAAGATGTTGAAGCATAAATTCGAAACAGTTCAAATTTATAAATTTGAATATTTCTTTTCAAATTTATATTTTATATTGTATTCAATATGTTGTATAATATCTTATATTAAATATAATATTCATTAGTACATATTGAAAATATATACATATTTAATTACTTCTTTCCCAACACACCACCCACACACACAAACATCTTAGCACTATATATAAACATATGCATATAGTTGCTATTGTTGGTTATATATGTTGTTGTTAGTTATTTACATATTTCAAAATGTCGCTTATAAATTAATATATAAACATTGTTTGCCATAAGTGATATATAGATAGAAATTCGAAACAGTATTAAATTTTATTATTATATATATATATTATATTAAGATTATTATTATTAATATTAGAAGAAAGAAGAAGAAGATATATACATATACATATATATATATATTTATACATATATATTATATACATATATATATATTATAAACATATATAACATATGTAAATATATATATATATTATATTAGTTATTATTATATATTTATATATATATATATATTATTAAGTTATATTATATATATATATATATATAAATATATATAACATATAAACATATATACATATATATATATATATATATATTATTATATAAAAAATATATATACATATTATTATTATTATTATTATATATATATTTCATATTATTACATATTATTATAGTTATAATATTATTACAGCATATAGATAAATATTATTATTATTATTATTGGTTGTTGGAAGAGCAGCGATATTATTGGCTATTATTGGCTATTATTGCTATATTATATTATTATATTATATATATTATATTATACATATATATTATTATTATTATTATACACATTATATTATTATTATATTACATATATATATTATTATTATTATTATTACATATTATTATATATATTATTATATATTATTATATTATTATTATTATTACATATATTATATTATTATTATGATACATATATATATTATTATTATATTACATAACTATAGGCATATATATATAGTTATATAGTTATATATATATATATATATACAGCATATATATATATATATATATATATATATATATATATATATATATATATATATATATATATATATATATATATATATAAATATATATATATATATATATATTATATTATATATATATATATATATATATATATATATATAGTATATATATATATATATATATATATATATATATATATATATATATATATATATATATATATATGGTGATATTTGGTGGATAAAGGATGTTTTCATCGAGGTCAAGATATGGTTTCGTCGAGGTTAGGACATAAGAAGATCCTATTCCTGCATGGTTATAGGGCGACAGGGCTAGAAAACCAGGTCCTTTCCTTTTTGCTTGAATTACTCTTGGTCCAGCGTTGAACTTATACTAGAAGAGAGATCCCCTTGGAGAGCTCTGGGAGAACGAGTTTTGAGGCTTAATTTGTGAATTTGGTATTGGTAGTGATATTAGAATAACTTACTTCCGCATCTTTAGCTGAATGACTGGCGTTCAAACTACATTGGTGCCGAGAAACGGCTTCCTGGATTGTTCTTAGGGGTAGAAGTTCTGGGCCAGAAGGAGAAGTCGTTGGACCCACTGACAGGGCGAAAGCTCTTCTTGGGAGTTGTTATGATTATATATATATATATATATATATATATATATATATATATACATATCTCTTCATTCGTATAAATAATTTGCGTTATATAACTTTGTTTATTATTATTATTACATATTTCATATATAACATATTATGAAGATATATATATATACATATTATTATATATATATTACATATATATATTATTATATTATTATTATTATATTATTACATATATATATTATATACATATTTATCTCAATGCGACAACGTTTTAAGTAGAAAGTTTATATATATATATATATATTACATATATATTATTATTACATATATATATATATATATATATTATTATATATATACATATTATTATTATTATTACATATTTATATATATATACATATATATTATTACATATTATTATATATATACATACATATATTATTATTATTATTAAAGGTAATACTATTATATACATATTATTATTATATATTATTATTATATATATATATTATTATTATTATTATTATTATTATTATTATTATATATTATTATTATTATATATGATTATTAGTTATTATTATATTAGTTATTAATATTATTATTATTATTATATATAATATTATATATATTATTATTATTATTATTATATATATATATTATTATTATATTATTATTATTATTATATTATTATTATTATTATTATATGTATATATTACATATATTATATATATATTATATATTATATATTATTACATATATATTATTATTATTATTAGTTATTATTATTATTATTATATATTATATTATTATATATTATATATATATAAAAGAAGAGAGAGATTCAAAATTCTTTTCACATTTTCAAAATTTATTCGTAAGTGTTTTTCACGTGAACGAAAATTCTTCGTACTCGAAAATTTTCGTATTTTTTC
>JABUQX010067351.1:47500-50000 GCA_015478945.1 Trachelipus rathkii
AAGAAAGCAAGACTTTAATAAGAATTGGTACTTTACTCAAGCTCACTTAAGACTAGGTTAAAATATTCGTCAGTCGAGACCATTTGGGAGGAGTTAAGTGCCGGTGTTGTAAATTTGTGGAAAGGTTTTATGTTCTTACAAAAAGTTTTATGTGTTTTCTCTCTTTTTTTATATAATGTAAAGTGTATAAATTGCTGTCGAATAACGGAAAGGTTTTAAAAATTTGAAATTGGTTTTGTAATCTCGGAGATAGTGTATCTATTTTTTTAACAAATATTTAAATTTCTTAGTATATGGGGGGGATTTTAAAGAATTTTAAATAATTAAATAAAGTTTTTAATAAATAAATTGAGTAGTGTATGTATTTTTTAACAAACATTTAAATTTTTTATTATATGTGGGGGATTTTAAAGAATTTTAAATAAGTAAAATAAGTAATTTAAATAAGTAATTTGGGATTTAATAGATAAATAAGATAGATAAATAGATAAATAGATAAATAGATAAATAAGGTGTTAACGGGTATTATTGTGGGTATATTTAGTGAGCGGGGTGGTGACCTTAGGTGTTGGGAAGGGCCTAGGGGGGGGGTCCCACAAAGCGTGCAGCCTGAGCGAGTATAGTATATAGGAGAAGGGAAAAGATGGGGAGGAGGGAGGTAATTAGAGTGGGATGTATGAACGTGAGGGGGGTAAACGAGGATTTGAAGAGGGAGGAAGTGGGGTTAATGTTTGAAGAAAAAAGGTTGGATGTGCTGTGATAGCTGAAACATCTAAGGTTGAAGGAAAGAGGGCAGGTGGACTTCTTGGAAATACAGTGGCGTGATATCAGGGGTGATGAGCAGAGTGAGGGCGAGGGAGGGGGTGGGAATAGTTATGAGGGAAAGAGGTGTGGGATAAGGTAAGGGTGTGTAGTCAGGTGAGTTCCAGGATAAATGTGGGTGAAAGTGAAATTTGGGGGGGAAATGTGGGTTTTTGTATGCGCAATATGCACCAGTGAATGGAGCGAGGGAGGAGGAGAGAGAAAGATTCTGGAGTGAGTTGAGTGAGTGTTGGGAAAGTTTCGGGGTAAATGATAAAATTTGTCTATTGGGAGATTTGAATGCAGGAGTGGGAAGGGAGGGGGTGGGAAGAATAATAGGACCATTTGGGGTAGGGGAGAGGAATGTTAATGGAGAAAGTCTGTTGGAGTTGTGTGTTGAAAGAAGAATGATAGTGGGGAATACTTGGTTAAAAAAAAGTGAGAATCATAAGTATACATGGAAGAGTGAGATAACGGGGGGGAGGGCGGTACTGGATTATGTGTGTGTAAATGGGAAGGATAGAGGCAGATTTTTAGATGTAAATGTATTTAGAGGGGCGGGGAGGGGGATATCGGATCACTATTTGGTGGTTGCTAGGATAAGGGTGGGAGGAGAGGTGATGGTTAGGGATAGGGGAGAAAAGAGGAGAGTAGAAGTGATAAAGGTGGAAAAATTGGAGGAGATAGTGTGTAAGAGGGAGTTTAGGAGAGGTATGGAGAAATAGGTGGAGAGACGTGAGAGGGACAGGAATGGGGGAGGTGGAGGGGGAGTGGAGGAGATTTAAAGAGGCAGTATGTGAAGAGGCTAGAAGGGTATGTGGAGTAAAAAGGGTGGGTGCAAGCAGAAGGAAAGGGAGTGAATGGTGGAATGGAGTGAGGAGGTGAAGGAGGTGGTGAAAAGGAAAAAGGAGGCTTATGTGAAAATGGTTGGGAAGTAGGAAGAGGAAGCGGGAGAAATATAGAAGGAGTTAGAGTGGAAGCAAGAGGCGGTGGAGATGACGAAGAGAGAGGCAAAGATGAGTGTGTAGAAAAGTGACGGAAAATTTTGAATCGGGAAGTAAGATGTTCTGGAAAGAAGTGAATAGAAAAAGGAAGAAGAAGGAGGGGGTTTGGGGGAGAGGATTAAGGGGGGAGATGGGGAGTGGATAGGAGGAGAAGAAAGGGTGAGGAAGAGGTGGGGGAGTATTTTAGTGGATATTGGAATGTAAGTGGGTGGAGGGAGGGGAGGAAGATTTGCAAGAGGGGAGGTTGGGGAAAATTGAATGGGGAGGAGGGGGAGGATGAAATACAATTGGAGGAAATTATTAGGGCCGTGAATAAAGGAAAAAAAGGGAATCTGCAGGTTTGGCGATGGTGTGAGAATGAAATGTTGCAGGAAGGAGGTATAGGGAGTGAGGAATGGCTTGTATAGGTTATATTAATATATGTTGGAGAGATGGTGAGGTACCACAGGCATTTGGAGAGGATGTTGGTTTTGGCTCCCCCGTACTAAGCGGAAGGGGATTAAGATGGAATTGTGGGAATTATAGAGGTATATGTCTTTTAAGTGTGGTAGGGAAACAGTGTATGAGAATAACTGATTGAGAGTGAGAGATTTAACGGAGGGAGAGAATGGGGAAGAACAAGGAGGATTTAGGGTGGGAAGAGGGTGTGTGGACCAAGTGTTTACACTAAAGATGCTTGTGGAGAAAAGTATTAG
>JABUQX010067351.1:65000-72500 GCA_015478945.1 Trachelipus rathkii
CTTGTCCCTGAGCACGTGCTACGCACGCGCAGAGGCTCGCTCGCTCGGCCAGAGGAAACAAGCGAAAAAAAACTCATGCAAATGACAATTGTAGTGAAACGCCGTACGGTTTTTCGTGCTGTTTAATATTTGATAATAAATAGGCCTTAGAGAATCAACAGATAAAAAATAAATTTAATCTTAATAACAACTTTTAATTAAGACATATAGGAAATCAAAATGTGGCCGGACCGTTATGGCGAAAGGATGGTAGTTTCAAAAATATGTTGCTCCGCATCATTCAACAAATCGATACGAATTTAACTTTTTTTGCACGTTTAAAAATTAATATGTATAGGATAATCACAAAGAATAAAAATAATAATAATAATAATAATAATAATAATAATATTAATTAAATAAAATTAGTTATCTGAAAACATTTAACAGCAGCAATAATTCTTACGTCACTAGAAATTAATTAAATAACATTGGTAATCTTAAAATATTGAATGATAAGCTATGTATAGAGTGAGGCTTTTCCTTATTTTATAATCTTTTTATAAAGGAACATAGTTTTAAAAATAATTATTGCCTTCACTTACCTATTTTATATAAATTTTTGGAACAATTTATACATCCTAGCAACATTTTAGTACGTTTTACGTTCAAGGTACTTTTTATTGCTGCTTTCTAAGAAACTTGCTAGATATAATATATATATAATATAAATATTTCATTACGCCCTACTCATGCACTATATACTATACCAATACCTAATATATCATATATATATATAAAATAAGACTATAGTACTACACAATAAATAATCATTTATATATATATTAAAACTTTATTAAACTAGTACGATTCATTTAACAAACTATAATATATATATATATTATATATATATATATATTATATAGTATATATATATCCTATATATATGATATATATCTATATATATCATATTATATATATATATATTATATGATCCAACTTACTGCTGACTACCAGATACTGAGAACATACATATTCATAAACATAAGAATATCAAATTATTATGAATATAAATACTATATATTAAAATATATATATAAAATATATATATTATAAAATATATATTATATAACTATATGTATATATATATATATATATATAACTATATATATACTATAATATATATATAACTATAACTATATATATTATATATATAATATATATATATAATAATATATATACCTAAAATATCTATACTATAAAGCTGATACGTTCTGGTGTATTATATAATTATATACTATATATATATATATATATATATATATATCTATTATAATCATAATACAATATTTGGTAGAAATAAATAAACTCAATATACTTTACATATAAAAGCATATAATATTATAAATATATATATATAAATATATATATATATATATATACTATTATATATTATACTATATATATAATTATATATATATAATCTATATATATATAATACTATATATATATTTATATATATAATAATAAATATATAATAAATAATATATATATAAACAATAATATATCAATATACAATCAATTAACAAATATATAATCTATACTACTCATATAAATATTATATACCTACTAAAATATATATATATAAATAATATCTATATATATATATATATATATATATAAATTATATATATAATATATATATATATATATAATTATATATATTATATACTATATATTATATTAAAATATATAAAAATAAGAACATATGTTGTATATTATATATATATATATATATATATATATATATATATATATATATATATATATATATATATTTATATTTATATAAATATATATATAATATATATATATATATATATATATATATATAAATATATATATTTATATATATATATATATATATATATATTATATATATATATATATATAGTATATATATATATATATAATATATATATATATATATATATATAATATATATTATATATATATAAATATTTCTTGTTTTTTTAATTTTCTGAAAGTATTATATCCTATTGCTGTATTTTTGAATAACAATAGTTTCAAGTATTTTTATTTATTATTTATTTCTTCTTCTTCTTCTTCTTCTTCTTATTATTATTATTATTATTGGTACTGGTATTGTTATTATTATTATTATTATTATTATTATTATTATTATGTTCATTTATTATTATTATTATTATTATTCATTATTGATCTTGACCGGTTCTTCCGTAAGACCTTCGGCCATGCTTCAGAGTTTCGATTCTAACAATTGTTAGAATCGAAACTCTGAAGATGTCCGAGGTTTACGGACGAAACCGGTCAGGATCTAATAAATATAAAAATGCCTCTTACTTTCTTTGCAAATTATTCTCTAATTAATATTAAGGAAATTAAATAATATCAGTAAGAAATATTTAAGGGAATTTGGAAGTAAAATAAAGCTTATTTAAAACAAAAGCTGATGCAGTAATTTTTATTATTATCTATTATTATTATTATTATATATATATATAATATATATATATATATATATATATATATATTATATATATAGTATATATATAGATATTTATATATATAATATATTATATATATATATATATATATATATATATATATATATATATATATATATATATATATATAACATACATATATATAATATATATATACTATATATATATTATATAATATATATTATATATATATATATATATTATATTATATATATTATATTATATATATATATATTATATATATATATATATAATATTCTATATATATATATAAATTAACAAATTAAAATAAAAAAATAAATTTATATATATATATACATTAATATATATATTATTTATATATATATATATATGTATATATATATATATTATTTTTAATATAAATATAAATTAATATATATTTTATATATATATAATATTATATATATTATATATATAATATATAATATATATTATATTATATATATATATATAATATATATATATATAATTCTATATATATATATATTATATATATATACATACATACATACTTTATTACATTATATTATTATTATATATATATATATATATATATAATAATATAATATAAATATATATATATGATATTATATATATATTATATATAATATATATATATATATATATATAATTTATTATATATTATAATATATTATTATATATAATATATATGTATAATATATATATTATATATATATATACATATATATATATATAAGTACATATTACATATATTTATTATATATATTATATTTATAGTATATTATATATATATTATTATTATATATAATATAATTATATATATATTATATCATATAATATATATTATACATATATATATATACATATATATATATATAACTATAATTAAATTATATATATTTTTAACTATATATATATATTATTTATTTATATATAATCTATATATATATATATATATATATATATATATATATATATATATATATTTATATATATAATATATTACATATATATATATATATATTATATATATAGTATATATATAGTATATTATATATATATATATATTTATATATATATTATATATATATTCTATATAATAATATATTACATATTAATAAGTATATATACAATACTATATATACATATATATATATACATATATATATATATACATATATATATATAATACATATATTATATATATATATACATATATATATATATATTATATATATATAGTATAATATATATATATATATATATATATATATATATATATACATTTATATATACAATATAAATATATATATATATATATATTTAATATATATATTATATATATATATATATATATCTATATATATAATTATATAATATATATATATATATATATATTTATATATATATGATAATATATATATATATGAAACATATATATTATATTATTTATATATATATTATATAATATAATAATGATATATATAAATATATATATATATATATTACATATACATTATATATATAGTATATATTATTATATCTATATATATATCTATATATATATATATGATATAATATTATATATATAGTATATATATATACATATATTATATATATATATTATATAATAACTATTATATATATATATATATAATTATATATAAATATATATATATATATATATATTATATATAATATATATATATATATATATATATATATATATATATATATATAATATTATATTAGTGAAGCAGCAGATGACATCCGCAGGGCAAATCGCGGATGCGGATGCGGATGCGGATGTTTGATTTTAACTATCCGCGGATGCGGATGCAGATGCGGATGCGGATGCTTGATATCATATATATATAATATATATATATATATTATATATATATTATTAAATTATTTATATATATATATTAACTATTATTATATATATATATATATAATATATATGTAATATTAATATATATATAATATATATATATATTGTCGAGTTTTAGCCACAATCTATTAATATAATTGTGTTACCAGGGTACGAGACTGGGACCCAACTCAAATGCACCACACCCTTTCCCCTAACTTCGCCCTTAATGAAAGATATTTTACAATGGATTATATACTTTTTTGAACAAGTATTGAAATTCAAATATAAGAAGGTTGAGCTTGAGAAACATCATTTTTTCTGCTGAGAGCCTAGCATTGCTAAATACTTTTCGAACTTGGAACATAAGTTGGAGGACAGGCTAAATATTTCCCTGCAAGTTTACTCAAGCGTGGGTAACATTTTGCTTAACTTTCCACGACCTCACTAACTACGACCTGCATTAGAGGAGAAACATCATTGAATCTAATCATTTTTTCCCTTCGGTGAAGTTTTTTCAAATCCATTTGACTCATCTTTTGGTCCAATGCGTGTGTTTCTTTTCACTACTGGACAGTAGAAATTCTTCCAGTGAATAATTATAGATTTATCTGTAGAAGGTGTTGGTTCTGTAGATTTCGTTTTTTTCCTTTAAATGAATAACAAATTAATAGACTGTTCGGATTGAAGTTTTTCAACTGCAACTCAAAGTGACGATTTAGCTTTGTTCTAATATTGTGTTACAAAAAAACTTGCCTTTATCTATGTAGGTTGCAATAGTATGAAGGTCATTAATTTCCAAAGAACCAAAGCGTTTTTCTAGTTCTAGTTTAATTACATTTATCATTCTTTTTAAACCATCATCATTTTCATTTGAAGATGGTTCAAAAATGCTTCCTTAGCGTTGAAATAAATGGTATTACATCAGAGACAGAATCTGTTGAGGTGCTGTTTTTTTGGGTAGTTTCTTCAAATGGTTTCAATAGCTTAATGCAGTGCATGTGATATGAATTGTCATTTTCCACAATTAATAAGAATGTTTTAACTTTAAGAATATACGAACTGGCGTATGGAGCAAGAAGGTCTTTGAGGCAATACTTCTTTCCATCATTTGAAGTGTACTATTCCAGTCGAGTTGGAATGTCTGATAACTTAAGATATTGGAATAATATCAAGCCCGTTTTTTGATAGTTGCCCTTGTCAACTCAATTTTCTTTTTTAGATTCATCTTAAGTATTTTTATTAATATAAAATTCTTCATCAAATCTCGACAATAAACTCCGCGCAACATCCGCAGGGCAAAGCGCGGATGAGGATGCGGATCTTTAATAATGTGCGGATGCTCCGCGGATGCGGATTTTACCTGCATCACTATATATAATATATATATAATATTTATATAATATATATATATAATATATATATATAATATATAATATATATATATATATATATATTATATATAATTTTTATATAGGCCCATATATATATATATAAATATATATATATATATATATATATATTATATATATATAATAAAATTATTGATCACAAATTGTCTGCAAAACGAGTTTTTTTATTTTACCACAATAATAATAATACCATAATATAATATAATAATAATAATATAATATAATAATAATAATAATATAATAATAATAATAATAATAATAATAATAATATAATAATAATAATAATAAAATAATAATAAAATAATAATAATAATAATAATAATAATAATATAATATATAATAATAATATAATATAATAATAAAATAAAAATAAAAATAACATAATAATAATAAATAATAATAATAATATAATACTAATAATATAATTAATATAATAATAATAATAATAATAATAATAATAATAATAATAATAATAATAATAATAATAATAATAATAATAATAATAATAATAATAATAATAATAATAATAATACTAATATAAATATATAATAATAATAATAATAATAATAATAATAATAATAATAATAATAATAATAATAATAATAATAATAATAATAATAATAATAATAATAATAATAATAAATAATCATAATAATATAATAATAATATTAATCAATAATAAATAATAAATAATAAATAATAAATAAAATAATAATAATAATAATAATAATAATAATAATAATAATAATAATAATAATAATAATAATAATAATAATAATAATAATAATAATAAATATAAATAATAAATAATAAAAATAATAATAATAATAATAATAATAATAATAATAATAAATTTTTTGTAATGTTTCCTTAACTTCAGTAGTGTAATCTTAGTAATTTTGGGGTGAGAAAACCGAATAGGGAAAAGAAAAATCTTTATTATCTCTAGTTTCTGTGATATACAATAGGTGGAGATATGTTATTTTAACGTACTAGGAGAAAATAATACATTTTAATTTCATATGCCAACAACATTGAAAGTGTATTTTAAATATTTTTGATGAGGGTTACAGTCTAAATTGATGGATGGTGGCAGGTGGTTCAGTGTGAAGAGTATCGTGTTGAGGCTTCATGAGATCGTTTTCTTTTGGCTTGCCTCTTGTGAGTTCCGGAGCATCCCTACACACAGACCAGCAGTAATCCGCAAGTATAGCTTCATTCCAACGGCCCTGATATCTTTGTTCTATTACAGAAATATCCTGATGGGATCTTTCTCGTGTTCATCACTGACAGCTCCACAACTAGGAGGGAAAATGTCTAGGTGGGAGTTGAGAAAATGGATCTTAAGGGACATGTTGTATCCGTGTTGTTGGTATTTTTCCAGAAGTACTGTCACCAACTGACAGTAGGTATCATCTGTTTTGTTGCCTAAGAATCCATGTATAACTGCTTTTAAGGCTTCCCAAGCTCCTTTTCTTTCCCATCCAAAACTCAATGAAACGCAGGATCCTTTACAAGTTGTCGAATTGTGGCCCAACAAAAATACCTTCCATTTGTATCACTCAATCTAGGAAATTTGTCTTGTAAGTACTTAAAGGCCTCTCCTTCCTGGTTCATATCTTTGACAAAATTTTTCATGAGACCCAGATTTATATGAAAGGGTGGAAGAAGAACATGGGTCCAC
>JABUQX010067351.1:82500-110000 GCA_015478945.1 Trachelipus rathkii
TCTCTGTCTTACTCTCTCTCTCCTACTCTCTCTTTTGCTCTTTCAGCTCTCTCTCTCTCTCTTTATCTCTTACTCTCTCTCTCTCTCTCTCTCTCTCTCTCTCCTCTCTCTCTCTCTCTCTCTCTCTCTCTCTCTCTTCTCTCAACACACAGGTTCTCATGTACTTAAACACATTTCGAATCTCTTCTTTTAAAGTTCTTGATTAAATATTAAAAGGAGTCGTGGTCGTAAGGAAGAAATCGCGTCACCCGATTTGCGACTCAGTCACTTAAAGTCAAGAACGTGACTCAATTACGCTTCACTATTTAAAAAAAAAAAAAAATAAAAAAAAAAAAAAAAAAAAATAAAAAAAAAATAATAATAATAATAATACACAAAAATAATACTCAAAATATTATTATTAATAATATTATTATTATTAATATTTTTATGGTTATTAAGATCAATTTTGATATTACCTGAACATTAATAATAATAATAATAATATTATTATTATTATTATTATTATTATTATTATTATTATTATTATTATTATTATTATTATTATTATTATTATTATTATTATTATTATTATTATTATTATTATCATTATAATTATCATTATCATTACTATTTTAATATCATCATTATCATTATAATTATCATTATCATTATCACTAGCAGAAGAACTATAGCACTGCAGAACTACAGAACACCGACTAACAAAGATTTTAAATTCCACTCAAAGCTAGCCTGTTAAGTATTTTAGTTTTTTTAATGTGTTTTATGTCTCCACTATCTTAAAAAAAATCTGTTATGTATTTTTGAAATTAGTATGTTATTTTACTTATTTCAATGTAACATATGAGCTTGCTCACTGAGAACAGATCTTTTTCTAAGCAGCAAACATCACAGTGCTACAAGTTTGGGAAATTGTGTTTTTATGTTATTTCTCCTACTTAGTGGGATCGAATAGACTACCGTCTTAGACTAGAGATGTTCTAAGCGGTGGAAATGAAAATCATTTATTATAACTTAAGGCGATAGTGCGATAGATGAAATCATCTTCTTAGAACGGATACGTTCTAAGCAGTGAATATCAACTCTATTATAATTCCTGCGCCGGAATTCTTTTTACGATGTATTTTTAACATTTACTAAATGATTTCTATTGTTCTAGTTTGATATTACCATTTCCAGGTCACTACTAATTCTGGTGTTTGAATAAAGCTAAAATCGAGTAGAAATAAAGTTCGGAGACAAATTTCCTTAAAGTGTATATCTAACTTTTTCTTGAATGAATCAATGTTGTCACTGTTCACAGAAGAAGAAAGAAGAAGAAAGAAGAAAGAAGAAAGAAGAAAGAAGAAGAAGACAGTATAAATAACTTTTTTCTAGAAAATCTTTTATTAATTAAATATAATGTACTTGATCTTATTTCAGTCCAATTTGCCACTTGTGACTTTCATGTCATTCTTGTCTTCCGTTTTTTATCTTCTCTAATTATTTTCTTTTTGCAAAAACATTCCAATTGAAAATCACAAGAATAAAATATGATGTCATATTTTCCATTTTTTTCTTTGTTAATAAGAGAGCAATTTTCGGCAGGGCTTGCAATGTTATTTACTTCAAATTCAATTTTATAATTTTTATATTATTTCATTTTAAAAGATGTTCATCAATTTAATCATTTTATATTAATTAACCTACAAAATTTTAGCTATTAGATGACATGAAAATAAAAAAATTGAAAAACATGAAAGTATCATCTGTTTCTCCTATAAAAAAGCAATAAAACTTGTTGATATTGATATTAAAATGGATATTAGATTAATTCTATCATCCAAGAAAATTGATGAAAATTTCAAACAAAGGTTTTAAAACATAAATTTATTAACTCAGGGAGGTCCAATGTGGACTCCTACTATATATATATATATATATATATATATATAGTATATATATATATAGTATATATATATATATATATATATATATAATAAAATATATATTATATTTATATATATATATATATATATATATATATATATATATATATATATATATATATATATATATATATATATATATATATATATATATATATATATATATATATATATATATATATATATATATAGAGGGGAATATCTAGATGCATCTATATATATATATATATATATATATATATATATATATATATATATATATATAGTGTATTTACATCAATGAAGGCCTGAAGAAGAGATAAATCGTAAAGGATCGATCTTTAAAAGAGGACATGGTAAGAAAATGCAATCTGTATTTTATTAATCTTAATTGGTTCTAAACTGGAGATTTAAATTAAATTTCATACCTATTGGTAATGCTGCATAGTTTAGTTTACTGTAAATCCTTTTTATTATGTAAGAAAATAGTTACAGTATGTAATTTAAATTGATATTAAAATGAATTTGACAAAATAGAGCAAGCTAATGATTTATATATTCTTTTCTATGGAAATTATTATTTTGCAAGCCATTTATTTTTTTTACATTTACAGTTAACAGGAGAAGTGACAGAAGGATTCGAATTAATTGGGAGAGTCATTGGCAGCTGTAAAATTTTATTTTAAAGTTTATTAACGTACTGTAATATTTTAACTACGTGAATTTTATTGAATACCGTATATATTACAAATATATGATATAGAGCATAGTATAAAGAGTATATATATATATATTATTATATTATATACATATATATTATATATATAATATATATATACATATTATTACATATACAGTTATATATATATATACATATATATTATTATTGCTATTACATGAAAGAAGGAGTATATAGTTATTGAAGAAGGATATTATTATTATATACATACATATATATATATTATTGTTATTATTATTATATATATATTATTATTATTATATATTTATATAATATATATATATATGAATTTATATATATATATATATATATATATATATATATATATATATATATATATATATATATATATATTATTACATATTACAAATTCCTAATTCTAAAATGATACACTCAAATCAACATGTATATTCATACATATTTTACATATATATAAAGGTTTTTACATAGCATTATCTATGTAAATTAGATTATATAAATATATTATATATAAATATTACATATATTATATATATATATATTTATATTATTATTATATATATATATATATATATATATATATATGAGTACTTCACCGTGTATCAAAGTTATTTTTACACAAGGTATTTATCTAATCTTCTAAATATTAATTTAAATGAAAATTATGTGAATCTACCGTCTAAACATAATTATTTATTTATAGGAGAATATTATGTAAATATATATATATACATAATATATATACATATAAACATATACATTTATATATATATATATATATATATATATATATATATATATATATATATATATATATATTTATATATATATAGTTATATATGGGAGTGTGTGTGTGTGTGTGTGTGTGTGTGTGTGTGTGTGTGTGTGTGTGTGTGTGTGTGTGTGTGTGTGTGTGTGTGTGTGTGTGTGTGTGTGTAAAATTCGTCAAGCTAAATAAAAACCTAATTAAATTCTTAACTTATAACTAAATATATTTAAATAAAAAAATTTTAATAAACTAGTTTTTAATATAATAATAATAATAATAATAATAATAATAATAATAATAATAATAATAATAATAATAATAATTAATAATAATAATAATACACACACAATAATAATAATAATAATAATAGTTATAATTATAATTATAATTATAATTATAATAATAATAATAATACAATAATAATAATACACACACAATTACCAAGACAAGACGGTCATTGTCACAATAATATCGACACTGGCTAATACAATAATACATAATATGGTCACACATGGTCGTCGGGTTACATAATAATTGGCACACATATATCATCATGATAATTATAAAAATATAATATAATTATAATAATATCATAATAATAATAATAATTATATAATTATAATTATAATTATAATTATAATTATAATTATAATAATTATAATAATAATAATAAATTATAATAATAAAAATAATAATTATAATAATAATAATAATAATAATAATAATAATAATAATAATAATAATAATAATAATTATAATAATAATAATAATAATAATAATAATAATAATAATAATAATAATAATATAAAATGTTTACCAAACCCGTAATAACTTTCTTGTAGTGTTCTTTAAGAGACCGAATTGTAAGTTTATTTTAAGTTTTTCAACTAATAGATTTTAAGCTCTTGATGTGAGTTCAAGGAAATCTTATTTCTAACTGTGATCATGAGAGGATCTTAACTCCTTAACTAGAGTGATGTACTCAAGTTGAAGTGAGCTGAACTGATGTTAAAATCGAACTGAACAAGTTGAAGCGAGTCGAACAGATGTTAAGATCGAACTGGTCTGATAAAAGATTTTAGGTTGCTTCATTACTAAACTTTGGCTGGATAAGCTCAGCCGCTTGCTGGTGCTGAGCGTCTTTTGTTAACATTCCTGTATCCTAATAATGTAGTTATAATCTTTCAAATGTCGTATTTATCTTAAAGTATAAACTTTGTGTGAATAGTTTAAAATTAAAGTGAAATTAGTAAAATTAAATTGTAAAAAAATCGTAAATTTATTTTCAAAACCAAGCTTTTTTATATATTATTACAATTCCTCTAGTATGGAGAAGCGATGGAGAAAAGCTGAGTTTATACTTCTTTCGGAGTTGTCCGAATATGACTTATGTATTTTAATTTTATTTATCGGAGTTGGTCCCGATTTAAGTTAGACCATCCTTTCTTCTTAAAATTTTTATGGTAAAGAAAATATCTTCTTTAATCTAATACCATCTTTCATTCTTGTAAGAGTTTTCTTCATTCTAACGCCACAGGGGCGTTTTCTAAATATACCCGGTCATTGGCCGTTTTCATATACGCTCCATATATATATATAGCAAGTTACTATAATATATACTATATATATATATATATATAATTATTATACTATATATATATTATATATATATATATATACTAGTTAATTAATATAATAATAAATAGTATACTGCGCCTATCACCGAATATTATAAACTTAAATACGTAACTATCATTAGATCAAACTATCCAGTACTTACTCAAATAGAAATATATATATACTATATATACTTAATATATATATATATATATACTATATATTATAATATACATATATCATATACTTATATATATATATAATTTTTATATATATACTTTATATATATATTACTAGCGATACTATATATACACCGCACTTCCTGCTGACTCGATACTTCCTATATATATTTAATATACGCACTAGCTGTACTATAAATCTCCATTACTCATATATCATATCTATATATATACTATAAATATACATAAAATACACTATACAATTCACTAACCCTTATTAGTCTACTCTTCTAGCGGAGGTATACGTTCATATTATTACTATGACCGTATTAATAGCTCTACTACTCTCGCTACTAGTTATATATATATATGAATATATAATACTATATATATATATATACTATATGAAATATTATAAAACTGATGTATATTTGTATAAAAATGTCTTATTTATATTAACCTTTCTTTACATCGACACTTGAAAAAGGGTTAACTATGCAAATAAACGTTAGTGACAAGAACAATAAAAAGCATAAAATTTTAATTAGATTTTAAATTTCGTTAAGTCATCAAACAAAAAAGATAATGACTATAACGAAAATTTATTTCCAGAGTAAACAAGTATGAATAAATCAACTCGCTCTCTCTGTATTTCTCTTTAGTGTTTTCCCAGACTAATAATTTAAAACGTGGAATTAACTGCAATATAAATTAGTCCCCTTTCATAAATAAAAATTTCTCTCTTGATATGATAAAGGAGAGGACAAGCAAAATTTGCGACAAACAGGGCCTAAAAAATTTATTTTTGCCAAATTCTCTCTGTGTTCGGTGCATGACTTGCAACAGAAACGCAGGCGAAGGGTAAGCAGCTATAACATACGTTTTGAGTTACGGTTTGTCATAAATGGTAAAACTCGCGATGTATATTTGTATAAAAATGTCTTATTTATATTAACCTTTCTTTACATCGACACTTGAAAAACAAAATTTCTAAAGAGGGTAAGTAAAGAAGCAACGCAATACCCCCTTCTCCCCCACAAAAAAAAGTGTTACACATAAAGTTTGCCATTTTTAAAAGAAATAACAGTCTTCTCTTTTTCTTCTTTACATTGGCGAACCCTATTTATTACGGCTGAAAAGTTTCGCGCGCGCATGTATATTAAAATTTATATATATACTATGTCTTGGTTCAGGTAGCTAGGGTCGTGACGTCCATAATGAGTATTATATATATATATATTTAGTTAATAGTTGAGTAGCTTGGTTTTTTCGTTATGCTTGTGTACTAGTGTTATACGTAGTAAATGAGTATTATTTAGTATATAATGTGTCGCCGTTGGGAGTATGGGTGCGCGGTATTAATAATATATATCTATATTATATATAATAATATATATAGTATTATAGTGTTACTATACTATAAGTAGTCAGTTGCCTGAGGTTTGATCTTGTTGCTTACAGGGGTTATACGGCCAGGTACTTTTTAAAATAATTATTTTAATATTTTCATTATAGATATCTAATATGGAAAATGAGTTTTTAAATATGTTTTACCTTCGATACCTAAAACTTGAAATATTAATTTCAAGAAATATAAAAAAATAACATTTCTTCAGTTTCGATTTACGTATATTTTACGAATAATTTCGATAAATATGTATTAGAGGGTGGTATATTTAGTAATAAAATATATATATTACAAATAATCCTTATTTTCAATTATTAATAAAAATTTGATTTGATAAATATAATTAATATTAATATATAAGTAATTGCTCATTATCAAGTCCGGATATTTATTAAAGGAGATGTAATTTTTTTTAGATACTCTCATTAGGAAAAATGAACTTAGGCTATATATTTTATGCTAGTTTATGTCTCAGTGTATGTTGTATATATATCTATACTATAGTCGGTTAGAATGAGGATAAGATGTTTTGTTTTAATTCATTTAAAAGCAGGGGAGGGATGTGTTTTAATTTTTTTTAAAAAGAAAATGTAAATTAGATATTCAAAAATATATATTGTATTTTAAGTAACACTATTTCAGTATAGTATATATTTATATATATTATATATTTGGAAGTGTAGTTTCACATAATAAATATTAGTTATTGTGGGTGGTGGTGGTTTTAGAGAATGATTATTGTTAGTGGGAGGAGATGAACTTCTTTCATTAAAGCTCTTTGTTGATTGGTTGATTTTCGTGTATTATTTCAATTCTCCCAATGTTAGACTTCAAGTTATTTAGGGAAACAATGATAGTAAATTAAAGAGGCGGAGATATAAATTTTTTACAATTTTTTTAAAAAGTGATTAGAGGAAATTATGCAATATTCCCTACTGTAAAATACCATATGTTTAATTAAGTTCGCTTTAGATTAGTAGCTACAATCTTTTAACATCATCATTACTATATTATTATCTATATTATCTTTCTATTTATAATTATTTTTTCTATTTCTATATTTTATTCTTTCTTTATTATCTACATTCTATAATTACATACAAATATCTGAGCGGGCCAGAGAGCGCCATATATAAGTGTGATTTATATCAAAAAACAATATTCCTATTGATGTTATTAACTTATATAATATACTTAGTAGGTTAGTGGATAATATCGGCTCACTGTAGCCGGTTGTATGATGATATTGATTAATTTAATGTTGTTTATATGGTGTTATAATTAAGGATATATAAGTTTGATTATATAACTTATATAACATTCTTTTATATATATTATCATATATATATATAATATAGTATATATAGGCCCTACACTATGAGTTTTGGACTGATTAATAATAGGCCTGTACCAGTAGTATATACCCACTAGTGTATATTATATATATATTAATATATATACTTAATATGTACTAGTGATTATAATATATATATATATTAATATATATATTATTATATATATACTATCATTAATGATTAAGGATTATATATAATATGTTCATTGTTTCCGATTAAAGCTCACCCTACCATGTACGATTACCTTTTCACGATTATATTTAATTTTATAAACTAATATCGATATTTTTTTATTAAGCTCAACGTAGGCCTAATAGTGTAATAATATATATTTATTAATATATTATTAATAATATAATTATATTAATTAATATATAATATATTAATAATATATATACTATATATATATAATAATTATGGATATAATTATATTATGAGTATAGATTATATGTAATATATAATATATTATATATATTAATATATATATATAATATTTTACATGATTAGGCGTAACCTGGAAGAATATAGAAGAAAAAAGGAGATAAACATAAGTTTTATATATATATATAATATCTATGGTTTTATGTATGCCGGTGAATCTGATAAGAGAATGTTTAGAGAGGGTTGGTAGGAGAGAATTTGATCACAGGTGAGTGTAGAAAAAAGGATGGGTTTTTGAAAAGTATATTATAACGTATAAGTATATTAAAATAAGTATATAAGGTTAATGGATTTAGTGAGTGAGGAACAGTACCTCTAGTAGTTAGGAAATTATTGCACTTAAATGTGAAAGCTACAGCTGGAACAAGTTACTTATAGAGATTTATAATATTTAGGAATATATATGTTGGAGATACGAAAAAGGGACGGAGATATGATTGACAGAGTGGTAGTAAGAGAGAACACACCGAGAGGAAAAAGAGAGTCTTAAGTATAATCATAGATAAGTATCCGTAGTCTTGGTATTGCATGAGTATTAAAAGACACTAGTCACTTAGTTAGAGTGGACGTAACACAAGCAATCATCATAAGTGCTTGTGTAAATCGGTCACGCCATGTGTGTTCCAATTAAAAGAATATTTTATTGTCGAGGACTCGGTCTTTAATTTACCTCATTTGTTTTATAAAAATGATAGAAGCGTGATATGTGTATTCACTTAATGGAGATCATGAGGTTTATTATAAAGGAGAGCGGAGGTGTATTTATCTTTAAATCTATAAAAGTAGCAAAATGTTGTTGCATCCACGCTACATAGGACAATCATAGAGGGCATTAGTTGTTTATCGAGTTTAAATTTAGAGGTAAATAAGAATTGCATTTAAAAAATGAGAGAGATTAAACTACAGACCTGACTGATTTAACAAGAAATCGAAGATATATGAGTAGGGATGAAATGTATGCTGCCAAATAATATAGGGATGAAATGTATGCTGCAATGAGACATCCACAGTATTATAACATGAACACAAAGGATTTTGGCTACAATCAAAACTGGGGCCACAGGAACGAGCGAACAAGTCACGAGGTTTTCGGTAGATATAATTGCGTGATGGTAGAGGGAATGATGAAGGAGAATGTTATCATGGTGTGATATTTGGGAAATCAGCTCGATTTGTTGTCGCGGATAGAACAGAGAGAGAGAGATAGAGACAAGAAGCGAGGACCTGAGCTCACTTTATTCCAGAGTCAGGAACAAGAGAAATAAAGATTGGAACGTTTGCAGTGGCCGTATGTACTTTTCGTCCTACACAGGCTGGTCAGCTAATAGGAGAGAGAAGATTTGCTAACGGTCGCTCTTTTGGGGTATTCAGAGTTATTTGGAGAGCTGTAGAGATTGTCGTGAAAGATATTTTAATTAAAATATTAAGTTAATTTTATGTATTTTTTGAACCTTGTGTTTAGCTTATAGGGAAAATATTTCGACATCTCCTACAGATAGCCAAGAAAGCGATAGCTCTACTACCACAACACAGAATTCTAATAGAGTTATATGCTAAGTAAGTAACTTTGGTTGATTTTATAAAAATGATTTTAGAAAAAAGTATGAAAAGCCAATATTATACACAATGTATGGCGTGGAGCGGCGAGTTCTCACGTACACTATGAGCTTTAACACGGAACCTAAGGCAGGCTCACTAAAGTTGACTCATGGGCTTTCTTTTCGACCTCTGTCATATTCATTGTGTTACTTATATATACTACTTTTCTGTTTCCGGTGGCATGTTACGCACTTTAACCCAGTCTTGGAAGAAGAAGCTGAAAAAATAGTGATGATGGATTCTGATGCATCGATGATGTATGTGATGCATATGATGCTTGTGAGAGAACAAAGATGATTAAGAACGATTGTAGTTTGGTATAGAATGTAGTGATGATTGGATCTTCCATGATTCTGATAGAGTAGAAGATCTAAGTAGTAGTACAACGTATTGCAGTCAAGAAAGAGAGAAGTGTTTCTGCCTACGTATCCTTAGCCTCTGGTATCGGGTATGGCGTTGCATGCTTGTCGTGCCGAGTTATAATGTATATTAGTGAGGTGAGAGGTTCGTCTATATTATATTATACTATATATACCGAGTAGACAGAAATATATTAGTAGACATATATTAGATAGATAAATATATTAATTAATATATATATAATATATATATAAATATATAATATATATATATCTATATCATCATATGATTATAATATATATGATTGTAATAATGATGACTGTAAATATTAAGATTGGTATTATATACGTATAATATATTAATTATAATAATGTTAATATAATTATTATATTATATATATGATAAACGTATTAATATCATTAATATTATATTATGTAACATATTATATATATTATATATATATACAGTATATATAAAATACACTTACACTGTATACACGCTTATATATATATATAATATATATGTAAATATATTAAATATATTCCAATCGCTAAACAATCTCGAATCTCCTACTAACTTCGATGTTCATAGTTGCTTTATAAAATCTTTCTCTTACCTTCTAATCATACATATATATCTGTGTTCTGAGCTACTGTCTTACTCATATATAACTTAAACAGAGATATACAATTATCTACGGCCTATTATTTGAAATATTATTTATAACTCTTACTTCTCACATCTGCATATTACATGATATATATAATATATATATCTTATCTCATTATCTCAAATTATGATGATAGTACCTTACTCACTATATTCGGGGATTTCAGTCAATGTACACAAACACTGAATGGTTAATAAGTATAGATCTCTCTCATACTCTGAGAGATTTAAGGTGGGAAGGATTATAATAAGGCCGAGAATCATTTTAGTGTTTTACAACACGTAATCTGTAGAGGCAATACTATAATTAAAGAAATCGCACACACATTATCCGAGATCGTTATATCCTAAACTCAATCTCTTGAGAACATAACTAACTGACTTATGTGTTCTCACACTTAGGGTCCTTATCTCTCATAATATATATATACGGAGGTGGTCGGTCAGAAACCTGCGCTATTATGGTAAATTCTGACCCAACGCTTTAGCATAGGCTCTCGCTAATTTATTTAATACTGTTTCATCCTTGCAACAGGCGCTCATTCCGACTCTACTTCAGCTATATGGTGGTATAGTATATATCCACGAGGAGGAGTGTGTTCGCGGGTATCGTATGTGGTATCGTACTCCTGAGCGTTAGTGCATGTCGGTATTAGTTGTAGATGACGGTATCCCGTATAGTTGGTTATATAGTACTAATATATACCTAGACGTATTTATACGCGTATTTTTGATTATTATCTGGCACTTTATATTAGATCGGATAGTCTCCGAGATAAGATGAGGGCGCTTAGCGCATGACATTCTTACTTATAGCCAACTAGTAGATTAATATTATGGAATGATTTAGCTTTTTGTACTCAGTGGTAGAGCTAGCACTATATCAGCTTCTGGCCGATAAGGTGGGAGCTGCTAGTCGTTGATTAAGAGTAGATTTGAGCAGTAGTTTCATTTCCATTCTTCGACTATAATCATTTTACATCTCTACTCATAATTCACATAGGAGTTCTTATACATATATCAGTACTTGTTCCTATGGCCATTCCATTAGCTAATAAATATATAATAAGTGCGTATCCGGGGCTTATATATATAATATATATTATATGATAGGACTAGTTTTATTATAATATCTATATAATCACTTCACTTGTACTTATATAAAATTATAATATATATATTTCAATATCAGCTAGAAATCGTTTGAGCAGGGATATACTCTATCGACGAGCAAAATAAGGCGGCTTTCAATCAAACGTAACAAGTGCGCTAACTCATCTACTTGGATCTCCTTAACTGACATAATATCTTTCTGGTCCATCTTGCCAAAACATCTCTAAACAATACTTATCTAGAGATATAAATTACTTAGCTCACTTTCTCATTAATAAGCATGACAATATACTTGGAGAGAGAGAGAGAAGAGTAGAAGAGATGAAGTAAGAGGAGAGAGAGAGATGAGAAGAAGAGGGAGGAACGTAGGAGGGAAAGAGACTCAGACGAGCCACACGACTCCCTACGCATCTTTGTGGGTTTTTACCCTATGGTATATCTTTGGCCACAAAGGCCCGGAACGTGAAAGTGGAACGGGACGCGTTTAGCACGCTCCAAAATAGGGCAGAGCGCCCAGAGGGGGGTTTTTGGTTTCTAAAACAGGGCTCAACCTAACGGTTACAATTCTGATCGCATTAGTTAGCATACACACTTGTTTTATACTCTTCGTTTTATCGCGAGTTATTTGTACCATACATCACAGGGACCAAGATCGCCAACTCCGCGCGAGGGATTTTATTGGTGATTTTCCCATTGCAGACCGTGCACGGCGAAGTCACAAGCACCTATAAAAAAGCTAGTCATCTTTGTGATAGGTTTATGAGAGTATAATTCTCAGTATTGATCTGAGCAGCTGACTTGGTAATTTCCATCTTTCAACTCAGATTTGGTTAGTAAAATGAACCTATTAGGGTTTTTTCAAGGTCGGTTAGGAGAGAGCCGAATTTAAGGGTCTGGACAGACGACTTCCAAAGGTTCTGAGCCTGAACTCAAGGATTTAAGCCCAAGAAGTGGGGGCGAGACCTCACCCCTACAAGATGAGCTTTTTTAGTCTATCCCTAGAAGGTTTTAATATAGATCGATAGGTATTACATTTATTTGAATGATTTCAAAATGATTATATTGCGAGTGATATCGATTCACCTACTACCCCAATAATGATCATTTATCAATCGTCTTCTACGGTGCTCCGAGTTGCATCTTAATAAATGAGAAATAAATGTATAATCGAAAGAAATAATATACTATATTTAACATGTCGATTAATCGCTGAGTATAGTTAATAGGATATGACCACTTATCCACGAGGTACATAATTACTCGATTATTATTAGGATAATGTATACGAGTCTATACAAATACTGGTATAATAATACTATTGTTGTATGATATACACTTGATCATTAGGTGTATAGTTTATTAGTCGCTCCACTAAGTATTAGGATTAACCTCACTAAGTAGGGTGTGCATGCCTATCTATACCCTTAGTCGAGTCAAGGTGCGAATATTCGATCCGTCATTGAATATACGATGCTTAAGCGGTCTTTAACGTTATAAAGCGAATGAAATTGGATTATTTGTAGATATTATATTATGATGAATGTTATTTTGCTGATTTTATGTTTATTCTTCATTGATAATTAATCGATTTATCTCTACTTGCAGTCTCTACTTCCCCGAATTAAAGGGTGTGACGCTTGCAATTATTCAATTACCTATTAATTAAAATATATTATAATAAATTTAAAATTGAGATTGAGTTAGATAATGTAACTGGAGAATACTTTGGTATGAGAACACAGGTTATGAGAGATTAGGAGATCGGAGACGGCGACGGAAGTCGAATATGAGAGCTTCGAGACTATGTCCAGAGGAGCACATCAGGAGTGGGTCTCAGTTTGGATAAAAAAATAAGAAGAAGAATATATGCTATGGAATGCACGAAGACAATCTTACTTGAGCCTTACAATATAAAACATAACTCCTTAAATGGCATATTAACAATATAAACAGTTAGGTAAGCAGCAGAGTAAACTCTCGGAAGAAGATGGAATGGAAGAAGAATATGGAATAGGACATAGTAGTGTAAGAATAATAAGGTCAGGTACATTCGGAATCACTCATGAAAGAGTTATTAATGAGTATTGATATTAAGTGGCAACTCTATTATTGAGTATATTAGTACTATTAGTGATCCATGTGTTGCGTTATGCCGAGACTATAGATGACACATTCACATTTATCTAAAAATAACAATATTCGAGTGTAACCTTTGAAGTTCAATATCAATTTTAACTGCACTCTGTGCCTATGAAAGCATCCACAATTCCGTAATTATATGCGAAATGTGCATTCCATTTGCATAAAGTAAAAATTACACCTGTTATAAATATTTTATTTTAATATCGTTAAAAAGAATAATAATTTAATATTTTATTTCAAAATATCTTTAATTTTATAGTTTTATTTAAATTGGTAACTAATATAAATTATTATTATTAATTTTTATTTTTACTAATAGTTGAATGCATTAATCCTATTAATTATACTTGTTTACATTATATTTTATATAGTTTTTACTTTTTTAGTGCTTTAAGAGATTATCACAATTGATTATTTAATATTTATGTTAAAATTAATATTATATTATTATAATATATAATCTCTTTTATTCTTATTGATACGATTACTTGCTTCTAATCACTTATTATTAATTTATATTTTTATAATTTATTCATGTGTTTGATTTTTTTTTATTTTCTTATTAATATATATCAATTTTTCTAAACTATTCTTTGTAATTGAATTTTATGATAAGTATTATTAAATTTTTACTCATTATACTTATTATTGTTTATATTTTATTTTAATTTATTAATTTATTTTAATATTTTTTATATATTCATTATAACTTTATATATTTTATTATTATATTTATAAAGTAATTAAATTATCTTATTATTTATTTATTTATATAGTAATATAATTGATTTATGTGTATTTATATATTTTTATATTATTATATTATATAGTTATTATTATTAATATCATTATTATTCTATTATTTTATTTATTAAAATTTCGAATTTAAAGAGCATATAAGAATGGTATGATCTATTATTAACCTCATTAACTACTAAGAAGTGAAAAAATATCTGAGGGATAATGATATAAATGACTGGCATATTTGTAAATAGACTTAGAGCGGTTTAAAATCTGGATTAGCTCGTATAGACCGACAGTTTAGAAGGCCTACATAGCGTGAGTCGGGTGATTCCAGCGAGTCAGGGTGTTAGGGTATAGTATCCATCTTAATGTTAGCAGGTTTTAAGAGTATTTTCTCATGTGTTATGCGGTGGCACGGAGTCTGGTCTCGCAACGTTTGCGCGGATATTGTTTTCGTGTGTGCGTTCTGCTACGGCTCGTGTCATCCCTCTGATTATTGTGCGTGGTGTGTGGTTGCTGTTTGCGCCCGTGTGCTCGTTTTTGTTTGCGTTGTTGTTCATGGATTGTGTTTTCTTTCACATTTCAATTTGTGTATATAGATAACCATTGTAAATATGTGTTATCAGGCTTATCAGGAATAATATTAATATATATATATCATATATATTATATATTATATATATATATTATATATATATATATATATATATAAGTAATATATTATATATATATATATAGTATATATATTATATATTATTTATAATTGCACTTTTTCTCGTACAATTAAGAAAAATGAAAGATTGTTTTAAACTTTCTTACTTTAATTATTATGCGTTAATTTACTTCTATACTGAGTCACTAACACATGTTTTGGTACCTTTAAATAATAATAATATAAATACACTCTAATATAATAATAATAATAATAATAATAATATATCCATACATAATGATAAATATAATAATATATCAAATAATAAAATAAATATATTTCAACAGAAGCTTATTTTTATGTTTGTTTCACACATCCAAAGAAGTTATTTTTATCTCATGTGTTTATACACATCGATTACATACTCTAACGCGTATCTGGTGGCATATACTGCTCACACGCATATGAATGTTAAAAACAGGTAATACATAGAGAGAGCATCTAAAACAGTTCGAACAGCGTTGGACGGATCGGAAGCGGCGTGGCCTGTCTCTGCGCTTTTGCTTTACCTGCTTTACGACTTATATGTTCAATAGAACCTTGACATTTGATATGATATTTTAACTAAAAGAACTTATTTTTATGTTATGGAGCTTTACCATAATCGCTAGAAAGAGATGACTTTGAATCAACTATAGAGCATACGAATCAATAGTGCATGGTTGGTGTAGGGCTCGCACGCGTGGTGAGGCGGGGATGGTTGAATTAATTGATTTTATCTGCTTCTGAGAGTCCTAAACCTTACAATTTTCCTAATGATATTTATCATTAAAGAACTATTTTATGATATGTCTCTCTCACTCAAACACGACTACTAAAAATAAATTGAATCAATGATCAATAGCATCAATATATCATGGCTGGGTGGGTGAAGGTGGGGGTGTTGTGATGGTTCACTCTTGATTATACTGATTTACTGGATTTCAGGTTGTCATATAACTTTTATATTTTACTAATCTTTCTCACTCTAAAGAACTTAATTTTGTGTTATGAATATAGAGAATATATAAATAATTGATTTCTTATTTGGATTTCAAAATTTCTTCAAATTGACACTAATCATTCATTTTCCAAAAAATATATATAACGTAATATTATATAAAACTATGTCTCACCTTTTTCAATCATCATACTCTAATTTATGTGTCTATATTTTATACCGTAATTATATTTTATTATAATGTTTTTAACAAATTATATTTTAAATGAAATGTAAATATATTTATGCTTACAAAATTTGTATGTCAATAACATGTCAGTTTCTAAATCTTCTGTATAACTGCTTTAAAATGAAAAACTTGATTTTACTATCGCTGTACTTTAATTTATTCACGCAGCAATCCCTATAGTAAATTACTTTTATGTTGAGTATTACACATGTTTTGGTACTTTATAAATTAATAATATAATAATAATAATAAAATAAATATAATTAATGAATAATTAATAATAATAATATAATAAATAACACTAATATAATCGTAATAATAATAATATAATAATAATAATAATAATAATAATAATAAAGTAATAGATAATAAATAATCACTATCAATATAGCATCATGCGAAACTTAAAAAGAATAACGCAGATCTAATAAACAATAACTTCCCCCCAGTATAAGATTTCGTTTTTCCCTTTTTATGAAGCAGCGTGTGTTAATTTTTCGTGACAATAACATCACTGAAAACAGAGAGAGAGAGAGGAGCGCTCAGCATACCGCCTATCATCAAAACTGAAAATGTGTATAGCACATTTTTAATAATTTACCTATTGTCAAATTTAATTTTTAAAATAGAGCAATTTTTCAAAGAAACAAGACGGAAGCATTAAGCGCTCGTATGATTAAGAATCTTATTGTAGCCATTGAACTCAGTGTGTTCTACGACTCGTTGATGGGCTTTCGATGGGTGAGAGTGCTAAGTTGCTGATACGCAATTTTAATGTTCTGAAAAGTGGATGTAGACGCCTCTTATATCGGATACACAACGAATACCCTCACCATGAGAATGTCGCAACATATAAGTATAGCCAAGTAAATATCTTACACCTTTTAAAGAAGAACAATAAAAAAAATCCCTATAACAAAATAAAGAAAATACTTTCTCATTAAAGAATGGTTTTTATGAATTGCGTCTAGGGAAATCATTGCTCTTATAAGGAAACACAAACCAGTATAAATATAAAAATACTAATGAAATGTTCCATTAAATGAAATTATTTAAATTAACAAAAAGTTCATGCATGTTAACTTCTCTCTAACTTTTTAAGAGAGGAGTTTAATTTTATTATATTATTTTTTGTTATTAGTTTAAAACTATATTTATATTATAAAAATTGTTAAAATTGAAAAAATAACTATTCCTTGAAAATGTCCGAAGCTGTACGGACGAAAGCTTTGGTTACATTATGAAATCCAATAGTTTTATTTTACCTCCAAAATAATATTAAGAAAATTTATCTTCTTCTGTAAGAAATAAAGTCACTCCTCTTCAGGACGGCTTAAAAAGCATCAAAATCATACATCAAAATAATAATAATAATAAAATAATATATTAATAATAATAATAATCAATAATCATAATATAATCATAAATCATAATCATAATGCATAATCCATTAATAATTCATATAATAATAATAATAATACAAAATAATAATATAATAATAATAATAATAATAATAATAAAATAATAATAATAATATAATAAAATATAATATTACTATAATATTATTATTCAAAGAACTTATTTTATGTTATGTTCATACATAAGAATATTTTTATTTGTGTTTATTCACATGAACTAATTATTAACAATCGTGCTGTGCATATAATATATCCATGTCTGCAGCATTTATTAACTTGATTTTATTAATATAAACTCTTGATAATATATATTTTATAATTTTGCCCTGAGTATATTTATTTATTTATATAAATGTTAAATATAATTATAAGTTAATTCCTTAAAATTTTGAGTAGCTTAAGGGTTTTTTATTTTATGAGGCGCTCTCTCATGTTTCAGCATATAATTCTACTTGTGTTAACTTTTTTGTCTTAAATATGTGTCCTTATTATATATATTTTATATTCAACACTCTCTATTATTTTAACTAAGTATATTTTTATTCATATTTTTTTTTTTTATGTATCGTTTCTTTATTTATAATTATAGATATTATAATTATTAAAATGGTCAGAATTTTCTTAATATTTAATACGTTTGTATAGATATATGGAGTTAAGTATTTCATTATTTTATACCATATCTACATGTTTTATATTATGCATGAGAGAGGGATTGTGTGAGCGAGGTGTTTGTGGAGCTCATACCGCTATGAGATTCCTTAGTATATATTATCTATCTGAATCTAACACCCACTCCGATTCCATCCCACCTCCTCTGAACCAGCTTGTGATCTAGTCTCGACTCTTTCATATCTCAGTATTGAGTTCAGTAAATCGCTAATTCTTATTTTGATCCGATTTGATTAAGTTCATAAATTTTGCTTTACTAAAATTGTATGTTTACATCCCCTAAATCCGTAAATGACACGCTATAAATATATACAAAAGCCCCCAACCTAGAATCAATTCAGTACAAGTCCATTACAGAGTGACATCTATTTGATTTTTAAACTGTATATTAAATTGATCCCTAATTTGATTAAATCTAATATGAGATAACAAGTTTTCGAGATACAAATTTTAAAGTTAATGTTCTTACTATTATATTAACCAGAGATATTTTACAATATACCTAATAATCGATGTAAAACAAAATAAAAAATGGTAATATGTACATAACCATTCATACACCCCAGAAAAACGGGAGACCTTTAAAAATATCACTATTAACTACTATGACTATATAATATAATAATAATCAAGTAACAATGATAACAATTAATTTAGAAATTAATCTAATTAGATTAATACAAATATATGATTAATAGAGAGAGATCAACTATATTTAAGAGTTATATTCATAATTTTATGAGATATATGTTCACAATTAGACATAAATAGTCAATAACAAGGTTGAAAAAATAAGTCAAATAATAATAATAAAACAGACTACAAACACATAATATATGCAGAACTTGTTACAGAGAGAATCTATCGACTCATCATAATTCAATCCAAGGACTTACTAAACGTATCTATGCTGTACACTTAGAGTGTTGGGATGAGATAGTGTATGTGGTTAGCAGTGACTGTGTAGCACTTAGAGAGCTGCCTTGTGTAAGGCTCGATGTGTGTTGATATGAGCTCGGATATAGTAGTATCTGGATTATTACCTGTACATAATTCGCACACTCAACCAGTAAATTCTAATATGTTCAGGATAATCTTAACTATTAAACCAATAGCGACATCGACGCTTATTGTCATATAGTACTCTTAGTGTGACACAGACAGATCTTTAGACATACATCACATTCGCGAGAATTTTTTAACTTTAACTAAAAAAAAAAAAAAAATAATAGCCAAAATTATATAATTTTAGTATAAATAAATGATTTACGCTGTGTGATATCATATTAAGAATGAAATTTAATTCGCGAATGCCTTATGATAATCTGGGTGAGGATGCTCAGCATAAAATAAGTAATAATAATAATAATAAAATAAATAATAACTATAAATGAATATAAATATTATAATAATAAATTCTCTCTCATCAGAGGAGACTTCACATCACGGACTCTACTCACTCACATCAATAAACTAAACTTAAAATAGAGTTCTGACATCAAATCCGCACACAAAGCTATATATATACTCGAAGTGTGTTGTGAGTGTCGGGAGTGTGATGTGATGCTCGTGTACATCGCTCGTGTGCGCTGTGTAGATAGCCCTAGATCCGTGTGTATAGTGTCTTTGGTCGTGATTCAAATTCTGAGTTACTAAATAGAGGTTTTCCATACTCTGCTGAGTAGCACAAAGTTAAGTTAAACACATGCCTATAATATAAATGCAATTTGTTTGCCACACCAGACATATAACATTATCTAACACTAGTATATATTTTTTATCCAAAACACGTCTTCTCATATATGAGTATGATGCATAATAGCTCATGAAACGTATCAATACTAAACTATAAAACAACGCAGGTATATACATTGGAGCCAGCGCAATTTATCATATCCTGACCTAATCTTAAAACTAACTTTATCGTAAAGCCGTATATTAGAATTTAGTCTATAGATGTGTAGGTGGGGATGATCGCGTGCTTGTGTGGTGGTGTTAAGTAGATGGAGTTGAATAGAGTGGTATCAGTGCTCGATTTAATTCTCTTAGTCTATCAATGTACTATTATATAGTATCAGTTGTACACGAATATTTCATAATTAATATATATAGTATATAATTAAAACTAGTTTTTATTACAGTGGTTATATATATATAATGTAAAAATTAACTATGAGATTAATGTATATATTATAGATAGAGTATATACAGTAGCTTGAAAATATATAATGATATATTGTTGAATTAGAGGTATTATTAACTAGTATTGTTGAGAGACATGTAATAGTTTAGTACTTATATGTTGACCTATAAGTTAATGGAACTATATTGAGTTAATGATTAAGCATAGTTATTATTAGGGCTTACAGTGTATTAGTTACTAAGAGCTACTTCTTTCGCATCGTTATGCATAACATTTATAATTTACTTAATTACATCTATAGTTATTACTCCATATTACATGTATAGTACAATCTGTTTGTATATGGGTCTGTATGCTTAGAGAGAGATAATACGCTTTTTACACAGATTATAGCAGTATATGCATACGAGAATCATTTTTTTATGTTATAAAAATTTTAATTGACACAATGTTGTTGAGGTTAATAGTAATTTCTTTATTCGCTATATTAATCAATGACTCATTCTTATTAATCGTGTCTAGCTGTCTATGTTGTATATAACGAATATAGAGCAATGTCGACTATCTTTGTCATCAATATATCCTCACATATGCTGAGGTTGAATGTAAAAGAGTAACTGAAGTAAAAAGCTGAGTTCAGTGTGATCATTTGAAGTCAGTATCTATCGTTAGCTGAATATTCCATCTCATCCATAGGATCGGCATACTTATATTATGGTGGAAAGGTCAAAGAATATTGAGTTGGGGTGATGACCGGTTCAACCACCTCGTGTGTGAGTTTCTCTGATAAATGAGTGTGATTTTCTGTTTTATTATTGTTATTTCGTATTATGGCATATCATATATTTATTTTCGTAGCACGCTTTTAATTATATTACCACTTGCGAACTTTTTAATTAAACACTCATTTTTGGTCATCTTTACATTAGTAGTATGTCCATGATCATCAGGTCAAAAGCTTTTGTGAAATCTAAATAGTAATAGTAGGGAGGAGTCCTTTATTTTCTACATTCTGTGAAGTTTTTTCAGGTCAAGCAAATGAGGCGGCATCCAGAGTCTGACCGCGTCTTTTTCCTAATCAAATTGTTGAATTCACTCGCCGAGGCAATGTTGTTTTGTTCAATTTGTTAACTGTTGAAACTTATTTTCTATATTTTCTAAGTCATATTTGTGATAGCTATTGGTCTGTTAATTTTTTGTTAAGTGAAAGGTTCTCCTTTTTTCAGTATAGGAGCACTTTATCGCTGCTTTGAAACACTATTGAGCATCTGTACACGATTCATTGAACAAGTGTTTTTAAGGGGTGGCTATTATGTCGTCAACAGCGATTTTGAGGATGTGGTTGGGGATAGAATGAACATCACATTTTTTTTTTAATCCGGCGATTACCTTCTTTACCTGAGAGTCTGTGATGTGAACAAAGAAAGATGAGACTCGTTCAGTCAGGCGAGAAAAGTTCAAAATGATATAAGTGGGGTTTGTCACTCAAGATTTGTTCCGATCTTTACAAAGTACTGCCTTTTACGTCCGCGATCTTCTTTTGGTTGGTTGTTATCTAATTGTTTATATTCATCAATATAATTTCCGGGGTTTATCCATCTGCTCACAGCTTTCTCTATCTACTTTCTGTTGAATTACACTTTACTTGGACTCTCACCATTCATAGCTTCTGCGAGTCCTTTGTGCAATCCTCGCATTTTGCCTAGACGTCACGTATTCTCTTGCTCTTCTTACAGCTCGCTCTTACTTGTCTTTACTTATAATGTGTTTATCACTTGGATGGTATGATTTGTTTTTATAGTTTTCGGTAGTGTTTATGTTTTTGGTTGAACATATTGTTTTAGCAGAGCTGGGGTTAGCCATGGGTTTTGAATTCTTTCTTTAACGCAAAGTTTTTTCGTTTTAATGGGGAATGATTCGTCGTAGCATTTATTTAATATGTTTAAGAAAGAGTTGAATTTTTTCTCGGTGTTAATGTTATCGCTGTATGTGAATGAAAGTCAATTTCATTCAATTTGTTTATGTATTTTAGTCTTTGATGTTCGCCATCTAGTCTGTATTTTATGGTGGTGATATTTTGAGTTTTATTTAAGGCAAATTTTGCGGCAAGAGACACGAATATTGAGAGTGATAGTAAATATCTGTGTGTGTTCCGGATTCGCGCTCTTGTTTTTTTCTTCTTTTTTTTTCTCTCTTGTTTTTGTAGGTTTTTCTCGATTAGTGGGTGTGAGAGAGGCTATTGAGCGCGGGTCTCGTGTTAATTAAAGATTACAACCCGATACAATTTTTAACTTATTTGATTGTACATAAACAGAAAATTGGAGTAAAGTAAAATAAACTAAGTTTTGATACAGGTCACTTCAGAAAGCTCGATCTGGGATGGTTGGCTGACTTGGTACCTCGTTTTCAATAGAGGGGGCAGGAAATATAAGAGTATAGAAAAACTTCACCCCAAGCGCTAAATGAGGTAATATGAATGGTGTTTTTGCGAATGGCAGTTTTGTTTTGTTTGATGTGAGACTAAGAGGTGTTTAGTGTTATTCGACGTCAGGTGAGACGCGTTAGAAGGCCGTTGAGAGGAAAGTAGGTAAAGGATTTGGTGAGGGGTGTTTTTGAGAGAGGATTATAAAGAAGTTGAGTTTAAATGAGTTGAATTTTACAAGGTTGCGGTGACCCCCCCGGAAAATCCATCCAGATCGGGCGATAGGGTAACGGGAAAGGGTTGAAGAGCTGAAGACGTAGAGGCAACTCTAGTTGCAAAAGAGGGGAAGCAGATTTGAAATGAGTAGAACGAGTGAACAGAGTACAGTTTAGGAAATCGTTGATGACGATCACTTCAGTGTGGTGACGGGGGTGTATCCAGAGTTTGCGCAAAAGAGTGAACAGAGTTAGAAGTACAGCTGAGGAGATCGTTGATGAAAAGTAGGAATAAAGTTGGAGATAGAACAGAACCTTGTGGAACCATATTATTTGTTTATTATTATTTAAATTATTAAAACCCGGATATCCCGAGAAAGCGGAAAAAATCCCGCGATATATCTTACATATAAAATTGTATGGGATCATCGGATGATCCTTGGAAACATTCTCTTCTAAGTATATCTAGTTCGGGGTTTCTTTCAAGCGTGAAATGATTTAGATTTTCTGACATTTTTTTAGCACACTCGAATGTCAATAGGACTGGCTCGATTAAGCAACTGAAATAAATGTTCAAACTAGCAAAATAATTGTTATATAATACTGTAGGTATATGTTATATTTTGAGTTTGGATCAAATTGGCGTTCTGGCCCAAGAAATTCTGCACTAGATTTATATTTTAGATTTTGAGCACATTCAGTCAATTATAAAGTGAAGATCAAAGTAAGTGATAAATTTATAATGCGTTAACATTTGTGGAAAATGTGAATACACTAATATATATATATATATATATACTATAAATATACTATATCATATAGTATATATATTACATATCCACTACTATATATCGTTATATATACCACTACATCTTACCATATATATCCCAACACCTATCACTTATATATATATATATATATATATATATATATATATATATATATTATTATATATATAATATGCTTTTCATGTCGCTGATTAAAACGATTGAAATATATATATGTTTTTTTTTTTATATTATTCGGTTATTTTTTTATTATTTTTTTTTATCTATATCTTCGAATTAAATAATTTCCCGAAGTCTTGGGTCAGTCGTCCATAATCCTCGTTTGAAACTTCTTCCAGTCTCCCTTGGGCCTCCTCCAATCCTCTAACAGAAGGTAGTTTGATTTCCCGCTCTACGAAGAGTTCCACTTTTTCTGCCTCGTCATTCTTTGCTGGGCCGATCGACGTCATATGACGCTTAAATCACCATTAATCGCGCGCTCGATACACAGCTCAAGCAAACCTCAGCGACATCAAACTTTCAATTCAGAGAGAGCGCGGCATACTCTGAGTTCCTGTCCCGCCCCCCAACATTCCTCCTCTCAAATTAAGTTGTATTCGCCATATTGAGTGCACCGTAATCATCTTTCATTAACGAGAGAGTAAATCATCTAGAGCGCAGCGCATTCACTGCCTACTTACTTTTTCAAAAAGAAATTAACCAAACGCCTCTTTCATACTAAAAAAGATGTTTATGCACAAACTCTTCTTACGCTTTATCTCAATGCTAACCTCCCTTACATAATCATATATTTTCATTTCTGTATACACTTATTAACAACTCTGCATATCATATTATTAAAGGTCCAATCTCCCAATCATCTTCTTCTTTCTTCTTCTCTTAGCAGAAAAACAAAACCTTCATATCTACTTTCCTTTAATATAAGTTTGGTCCTTCTTTCTCTTCCACAGACTCGACACACGACTCCACAGTTTTTTTCCAGTCCACCAATCCCAATATTTCTATTTTTTAGTACGAAAACAAAAATGTACGAAATTGTTATTTCATACAGCTTGTTATTGCACTCTGTTGACTTTTTGACCTATTTTTCAATATATATACCTATATACTACTCACTACCTCTATACCTCACTCACATCATCATATATACTCACTATACCTACTCATTAACTACTACTATATATATAAAATAATATATATATATATATATAATTATTTTACTAATGCCATATACCTATCACTACTACTACATACTCACTCATACTCACTATATAATCACTCACTCACTCACTATATAATTATTATATATCTATATAATAATTATATAATATATATATATATATAATATATATATATATATATATATATATATGTATATTATATATATATATATATAGTATATATATATATATATTATATATATATATATATATATATATAGTATATATATATATATATATATATATAATAATATAATATTATATATATAATACATAATATATATATATATATATTATATATTATATACTTATATATATATATATATATATTATATATATATATATATATATATATATATATATACTATATATATATATAATTGTATATATTGTATATTATATTATATATATATACTACTACATATATATTACATATTATATATATATATATATATATTATACTATATATATATATATATATATATATATATATATATATATATATGGCACTTCCAAGAAAAAGAGCAGAGATCAAAACCACCACCTGGTAAAAGGTCGACGTGTGTTTCTAGACATTTTATGAATGCATCTAGACCCAAGAAAGTGAAAAAAATAGAAGAAAGTATAGACCTTACTGGTAGTGTAGAGGGAAAACTGAAGATAGTGATTCAGAATTCGGGTAATAGAAGTAGAACTAAACGATAAAAGGTAGGAAAGCTTTGAAATTATAATTCTTAGGAACTTTTCCCAATGGAGGAGCCATGCAACTATAAATTTCGGAAAAATAGCATTCTCGTAAAATTTAAAGTGTAATGAAAGCTATACTTTACTTCCAACTATGGGACAGAGAGAAAAAATAATTAGAGTTTGAAAGTTGAGGATATAAGCTGAAAATCTTAAATTCCAATTTTAAAGAAATTCTATTTCCTTTAGGTGGATTCGCTTCAAATATGCAATCGATGCATATTTCATGATGTAGCAACTGACGACCAAACACAAAGCAAGGTAAGTGAACAGATATAACAAAGTTATAGAGAGGCCTGAGGACAGAATCTCATTGAAAAATCCTTGTGTAGAAAAATAACGATTTCCTTCCAAGAAATTTAAATATCATAGATATTAAAGAACAGAAGGTTTCGGTACACGGAGTGTGAAATCAAATGTGATCAAATGCATGAAAAGAGAGTTTCAAACTTTACTAGTAGAATGCATGTAAGAATGAGTATAGAATTTAAGTCTATGGTTGTCAGAGAGTTAAATAATGAAGGGATGAGGTGATTTGGAGAGGTGTGTCATACAAGTTCTCATTAAAGGAAGAGGTATGCAACTAAAGAGGTCAGAAGAGCAGTGTCCCTTGTAATAGTGATAGCATAAAGAGAGTTATACAATAGAAATATAATGGAGAGGCTCGGTGAGAGAGGGAGAGTTGATAATGGGAAAAACCCCGGACTTCACTCTTTCAAAACTAGCTGAATTACTGGAAGAAACCACTACAAGATATGAATCATACTACAGTACATACAAGGATGAACAATACCACAATACAGAACAAGCAACTGAGGTGGTGTGTAGATGTTCTGAAGGTGCTTTAGGATGTTTTACCTCCTATTAGATTATTTAGTGAGAGGAATTTTTTGATTCTTTCAAGAGAGATAAATAATAACAACAATAGACGTAAGGAGGATGACTTGGATCTCTGAACTTTCTTTATCTCAAAGAG
>JABUQX010067351.1:115000-117500 GCA_015478945.1 Trachelipus rathkii
TTCACAGAAATATAAAAATAAGACTCCTCCCTACTATTTATTATTAGATTCACAAAAGCTTTTGACCTGATTGATCATGACATACTACTACTAAGATGAAGAAAATGGGCTTTGAGGGGACAAACTTTTGATGGTTTAGAAGTTACTGAAAGCGTGATTTCACAATACTTTAAACTAAGTGAAACAATTTCAGCCACACTCGACCTCAAACCGCGTACCCCAGGGCTCAATTCTTGGACGTTTTTATTTACTCTATATAACAAATAATCTGTTCAACTCTCATAACGCTTTTTCAGTCTCATTTACAGAGGACACCTCTTCTTAAATAAATACAAAGCCGCTCTATCGTAAAGCAGTAGACACAATAAGAAAAGTAATGGAATGGATGGATATTAATCATTTTATTAATTATAAATTTAATAAAACATCTTATATAGCCTTCCTACAACCAATCAACGAATTTAATATATATATATATTATATATCATATATAATTATATATATATATATATATATATATAATATATATATATAATATATCATATATATATATATATATATATATATATATATATATTATATATATTATATTTCAGTATATTATATATAAGTCTGATATATTAAAGATATATTTAGGAAATGAATAAGTTGCAACCGTATAAATATCTTAAAATACGATGTTTTTAACTTTTTACCCAAACGGGTTACCCCTTATAGCTATTTAAAACATATTGACATAAGATTTAATATGCTGCGTAATCCTTTTTCGAATAAGTTCTCTATTTATAATATAATAAATTTTTTTTTTATAAACTTTCTTTAGGGAATATTATTAGAAGTCACCTACCATATATTATTCTTGTAGATATAATCTCATTAAAACGAATTCACACACACACACACATTTTTCTTTACCCCCACTTTAATACCTATGCCATCTGTCATACATACAGAGTGTTAAAAGAGGATATTATTTGAAAGAACATTTTAAGGTAATATAAAAACATTAATAAGTTCAAATTATTATTATTATTGATTATTATATTATTATTATTATTATTATTATTATTATTATTATTATTATTATATTATTATTATATTATTATTAATTATTATTATTATTATTATTATTATTATTATTATTGTTATTATTATAAATTTAGATGCATCTGGTTCCTGAATAAAAGCCTCTATGCAACACTTAAGTAAATTATGAAAATCATTTAAACGATATCACACCACACACACACACACAAAACACACACACACACACACACACAACCACACACACACACATCACACGACACACTAGAAACCATTTTGTTTTTGAAAGCAGCATTATAATTTTATTTATGGACATCATTGGGTTGGTATCTGTAAACTCCCTTACTGTTACTTTATAATTATTTTTCTTATGATAATTATTAATTATTATTATTTATTATTATTTTATATTATATTATTATATTAATTATTATTATTATTATTATTATTATTATTATTATTGTTATTGTTAATTACATTATTATTATTATTATTATTATTATTATTTATTATTATCTCCCACTTTTTCTATAATATGAGTCAACCATTTTATTTTATACTTAAACATTTTTTATTTTATTTATTTTAAAAAATTATATAATTTTTGAAACTTTTCTTTCTTTTTTGTGTTCGAGTTAATTTAAACTCTTTTTCTTTTTACTAAATATTTCTGTTTATTTTAATGTTTATAAACCGTAAAAAATTAGCGTTTTACTGAACCTAAAGCAGTAAATCAGTAAATCAATTAAATACGACCGCAGCGTGACGGACCCACCGCACCTCACCACCAGAATGATTTATTGATCTATTATTCCAAGTCAATATTTACAATATCTTTTTGTATAAACATACATAAAAAAGTTCTTTGAAATAAAATATCATAGTAAAATGTAAAAGTTTATTGGACCTAAAGCAGTAAAAGTAATAGCGCAAAAAGACCCCAACCTAACTCGCTTGGGAAGTACCTGGGGGGGGGGGGGGTTTTACTGTTTTAGTGCTCTAACCTTATATTTTACTGTTTTACATCATATTGGACATGTATTTTGCACGAGACACATTGTAATGAAATTAGTTCATTGATAAACACAAATAAAAATAACTACTTATGTATGAACATAACATAAAAATAAGTTCTTTGAATAATAATATTATTAGTAATATTAATTATTGATTATTATTATATTATTATTAATTTTATTATTCATTATTATTATTTATTACTATTATTATGTATTAATTATTATATATTATTATTATTATTTTATTAATGATTATGGATTATGATTATGATTATGATTAGATTATGATTATTATTATTATTATTATTATTATTATTAATTATTATTATTATTATTTTGATGTATGAATTTTGATCTTTTTCAAGCCTCCTGAAAAGTACTTTTTTCTACAGAAGAAATTTCTTAAATATTATTCTGGAGTAAAATAAACTATTGGA
>JABUQX010067351.1:122500-123946 GCA_015478945.1 Trachelipus rathkii
CATCCCTCATCATCATCATCATCTCATCATCATCATCATCATCATCATCCACCCTTTTTTTTTCTCACAAGACTGGGGGTAAAGTGCGTACAATGCACCGCAACAGAAAAGTAGTTGAAGAATATGAACGCAAGTCGAAAAAAAAGGCAGCCTTACCTCCCCTTTATCCCTATTAGTGAGAACTGCGCAGCAGAAAATCCATCCTAGACTTCACGGGACACGGCGAAGGACCCTCACTATGGCATCTCGCATGTGGGTTCATCCTTGGCCCAGGTGGGCACAACCATACACCCTCACAAAACCCTGCCATTCCTCCTATTATCACCTTTATTCTCCGCCCCTGCCAAACTCACATATTCATTCCTGCTGACTCAGTGCCATTTTTTCTTCGTCTCCAGCCAGTCGATTCCCAACACACTCACTCACCACTATACATCCGCTTAACCACGACTATCATCCACCTTTTCGCATATGACCAAACCATCTACAACGTACTTTCATTTATTCTGCTTATTTATCCCTTTTTTCACACAACACAACTCTGTATTGCGTTCATTCCTCCTTTTATCAATTCCTCTCATACTAACACGCTCCTAAAGATTTGTCCATCTGAACACATGTGGTACTTTAGATCTATACCTCTTATTCAGACCATAGTTCACTACTATACAATTAACACCGGTAAAACATACCCTCGTGTTTAAGACCGCAGCGCACTCAAGACTTAGTCTCTTAACATCCACCAAGGTTTAATTGGCCACAGCCACCTCCGCCCATTCACAACTTTTCTACTCCACTCTGCTTCATCCGTTCCTTTCGTCCAATATATATCCTAAATATTTAAAACTCAGTAACTTGTTCGGCAGCTGCTCACCATCTAACAAAACCTCACACCGAGGACTGTCCCCTCTCACAACCAAAAATAACCCCTTCACTCTTATCTACGTTTTACTTTCAAACCCATTCCTTTTTACACACCCTGGTCAGGGATCCCTGACCAACCCTCGCAAAGCTCTCTGGTGAGGTGATTTCAGCCGCGGACGAAGACCATATATTATATATATAATATATATATATATGATATATATATATAGTATAGTATTATATATATAGTATATATCTAATATATATATATAATATATATATTATATATAAATATATATATTAATATACACTATTACAACCGTTGTTAAAAAAATCGATCGTTACTAAATAATGCGATAATCGAATGTGGGGCTTTAACGGAAATGAACATATATATATAACCATATATTATATATCTATATATATATATATATATATCTTATATATATATATATATATATATATATATATATATATATAATATAATATATATAAATATATATATATATATATTATATATATTATTATATATTATATATAATATATATAAGTAACTCCAATAGGAATTATTTTTTGTAACCA
>JABUQX010067352.1:0-17500 GCA_015478945.1 Trachelipus rathkii
TGTTACTCCTTCCCTTCCCAAAGAGGCACTACAACCAAGTATTAATATTTATTTTTAAATTATTTTATTAATATTACATTATTTTTTATTATTATTACTATTATGATTATCATTATTATATTATTATTATTTATATTATTAATTATTATTATTATTATTATTATTATTTATTATTTACTATTATTATTATACCCATTAGAATACCAATTACTATTATTATTCAGATTATATTATTATTAAACTACTATGACGCATGCCAATTATTTACTATAGCAGAATCCCCATAATTAAAATACGACCATTTTCATCTAAAATATATTTACCTCCACCTCTAACTCCTGTTCGAGGGGGGATTGATGCGTTTCCTTGCCTTTTCTTTGGGGATGAGATCATGGGCTGGCACGACTTCTCCATTTGGCGGAATACCAAAGATACATAGGACAAAATTCCGAATGACATGTGTAACTTCTATGTAAAAATCTGGAGTGTGGTTTACATAACTCGCCTAACAACTCCGCATTTACAGTGTTGCCTTGTTTACGTTTTCTAGGAGCATTTCTTCTATTTTGAAATGATGGTTGTTCTTCTGTACGAGTCGGTTTGGCCGCGGCCTCACTCAGCTGTCCAGCGACCTTGGTGTGAGCGACTTGAGAAGCCTTTTCATCTCTCGAAAGAACTCTTTGTGACTTTAGCCTCTTCTGAAACCTGAGGATCGTTGTTGTTGTTTGTGTTTTCGACCTCTCTCCTTTGCCTCCGCGTGTGTTTGGAAAAACTGTTCTCCTTGAAGTATGATTTCACTGCCCCCCAATATTCTCTCCCCCTTCTCTCGTGGGGGTTCGTATTCATTTCTATAAAGTTCTTATAATAAGTTATCTGCCTACTTTTGTAATTTTTCTTAGATGCCTATCGTCTGCCAGAGCTCATTAAACTTTCTTGTTATGCGAGATGGAGCTCGTTTAATTAAAACAATTCATGAACAAAGTGAGCCCACTGTTTTACCGCAAGCAGATCAAAATTCCTATTCTTCCCATAACATCACGGAACATCTTGCCAAATAAACTGAAGGGAGTTCTTCTTTTTTTTCTCATTTGTTTTTTGTTTCCTTTTTTTGACAAATGCACGCAAACAACCACTTCTCAAATTGGGGCGTAAGCCTTCCTCGATCGAGGCAATTAACTTTTTGAAAGCAATCTCCCCCAATGGAAATTTATGGTTGCTACAATATCATGGGGAAGGACAGATGCTAATATCTCACTCGTTCTTTTGGATCATCCACTTCATTAAGTTTGAAAACGGTAATCGTAGTAGTGTCGTAACCCAAGGTCATCATATTACGCCAAATCTAACTTTGGAATAGCGCCAATAGGCAGACTGGTCTTTGGAGTCCCCCCCAACGAGGGGGAGACTGTGGGGGTAACAGATCTTGCTCGTAGCGGGTTATGAAGGTCCTGACTTCCTTCCCCATCGGAGTTCGAATTTTCTTCTCTCCGAATTGGAGATTTTTGGGGGAAGCGGGGGAGACGTTCGAAGTTTTTGCAGATGCTTTTGGTGTAGTACTTGACTTTCCCCTACCCCTCCCGGTCTTAAACCGGGGAGATCTTTTTTTATGGCTGGGCATCTTAAAGTCCCTTCTGCCCGTTTCTTTAATCTTTTTTCTTTTTTTTTTTTTTTTTTTTTATTTTTTTTTTTTTTTTTTTGCCGGTGATATTATTTGAAAATGGAGCTCTTTTTCACAAGAACTAGCGACTTTTTAAAATAACGGGCATTGTTCACGCATAATCGTTATGTAATTAAAGTTTATGGAGAGCTATGTAACCAACGTATCTAGACTTTATTTTTTACCAAAAAATTTTCACAGTATATGAGTCACTTCACTTAGCACTAAATTTGTTTATTGGCACTTTTCACATTTGACATCACACTTTTTATTGATTAATATTTATAATTATCTGGCCTTATTTTATCAAAAGTTGTAATGACTGATTCGTTCTGCGGTTACCAATTTATGTACAAGACTTGATCTCTTATAATGATTCATTTGGCCCATTTAAGAGCTCACTTTGATTATAGCTAATAATAAAATAGATTTCGGAATAGTGAAACGTTCCGTTTATTTTATTTCATTTATTAATTATGTCTAATGACTATTTTACATGAACACACTTTAAGATATTTCACAGTTCAAATTTAATTGTTTTAAAATACTTTCAATTTTATAATTACCATTACAATATCAATTTTATGACCGAGAGAGCGTCAGATGTTGGCTCTCTCTGATCTACATTTTCTAACTGATCTCTATGCCATTTGGCACGCGTTTTGGGAGCCAGAGGCACCTCGGTGACCTTGATAATACACAACAAGAAAGAAGGCAACAAATTATTTCGGCTTTTACAACAGAACTTATACAAGGTTGCCCTTACCAGCTGTGTACCAAAAATCTTGGTAGCACTTACATATATCTTTATAAATTTTTTACATGTAACTCATTATATCATATATATTATACTATATATATATATATATATATATATATAATTTAATATATTATATTTTATATATATATATTATATATATATATATTATTATATATATATTATATAATATATTTATTATATATATATATATATTATATATAGTATATCTTTACTTTTTTCCCCAAGACTGGGTGAAAGGTGCGTGACATACACCAGAAACAGAAAGTAGTAGAAGAAATATGAAAAGCGAAAAGAAAGCCCAGCCTTACCGTCCCCTCCTTTATACCTAATAGTGAGAACTCGTCGTAGTCAGAAAGTTCCACCCTAGAGCTTCACGACGACAGCGACGGACCCTCACTATGGCATATCGTCAGTATAGGGGCTCCTCCCCTGGCCCAGGTGGGCCAAAGTATTACCCCTCACCAAAACCCCGGTTTCACCCTTTAATGCACCTTTATTTCGTTTCGTCTGCCAAACTCACAATTTCTCTCCTCCAGACATTCTTTACTGACTCAATCATTTTTTCTTCTGTCTCCCAGTCGGGTCGATTCCAAAACACTCAACACTATACATTCGCTTAACCAACTCGTCTATCATTCATTCCTTTCCACATGACCAAACCTCTCAACTACTTTCATTTATTTCTTCTCATTTACCCTTTCTTCCACACCACACAACTTCTCTAATACGTTCATCTCCTCATTTTTATCACTTCTTCTCACGCCTAAATATCACCCCTAATTATTTCATCTGAACACATTGAACTTTAGATATTAATACCTCTTATTCCAGACCATAGTCTTACTACTATACATTAACACAGGTAACATCATGCATTCATGTAAGACTTTAGCGCACTCAAGACTTAGTCCCTTTACATGCACCAACGATTTAATTGCACAAGTCCCCTTCTTGTCATACACAACTTTCCTACTACACTCTGCATCATCCGTTCCCTTTCATCCAACATATATCTAAATATTTAAACTCAGACACTTGTACCAGCTGCTCACCATCTAACATATCTTCACACCGAGGATTGTCCTCACTCACAACCATAATCTTACTTTTATCTACGTTTACTTTCAAACCCCTCCTCTTGCACACCCTGCCAAATCTCTCTACCAATCCTCTCAAACTCTCTTCAGATTCACCACACAAAACCAAATATCCGCATATTAATAAGGTAGGGCAACTTCCACCTCACTCCATTATCCATCATTCTAACACCATTTCCTGCCACCCCCATCTCTAATTCTTTCATAACCCCATCCATATACATATTGAATAATCAAGGAGTAATAACACATCCCTGCCTCACTCCTCTATTAATAATAAACCAATCTTTTGACACCATTTATTCTTACACACGCTTCACTATCCTCATACATACTTTTGAATCCATCCAGAAGCCTACCACCACCTACATCATATATTACTAAAACCTGCCATAGAGCTTCCCTATTAATCCTATCATACGCGCCTGTTTGCAAATCCATAAAACCTAAATACAATTTATTCTTCTTCTCCCTCATTTTTTCAGTAATTTGTTTCAATGTAGAGATATGATTCAAACATTATCTACCACTCCTAAACGCACCCTGTTCTTCACCAATCAGTCCTTCAGTCGCTCGACGCAATCTTTCGACCAAAATACCAGCATATATCTTTCCTCCAACACTCAATAAACTAATTCCCTATAATTTCTACAAGGTTTCCCTCATCTCCCTTACCTTATAAGAAGCGTGTACAATTACTGCTTCTCTCCAATCCCCTCGGAACTATACCCTCCAATAAACGCTTTGTATACACAAACTTTCAAATCCAATCACATCCCATCTCGCCTCGTTCTTGACCATTTCACCAGTATTTTCATCTATACCTGCAGATTTACCATTCTACAACTTTCTCACTTTATCCATTATCTCTTTTCTAATGACCTCACCCACAGAATACCTATTATATTATATTATATATTATTATATATATAATTATATATTATATATATATATATATATATTATATATATATATATATATATTATATATATATATAAATTTTTCATTAAAAACACTCGTGATGATTGTGCGATTCATTTAATAACAGAACCTTGATGGTGCACCACTGTTCCTACATATGTTTAAATGATGAACGATGAACGCTACGGTTAATTCATTTTATTTCCTATCAGATAAGTACATCTTAACATCTAACCGTTAATTTTTTGTTAACGATTAAGGATTAATGGCGTTAACTTTCTTTTACCTACACCAACTTTAGTATATATATATATATATATTATATATATATATATTATATATATATATATTATATATATTATTTATATTTATTATTATATATATATATATATATTATATATATATAATCAGGGGCGTATACATAGGGTAGGCAGAGTGTAGGTAAGTCCTACAAAATATTTTTTAAGTTTTTAAATAAAAGAAATTAATGGTAAAGTATACTAAATTATTAACATATATATATAAAATTGAAAAGAAGCTAGTTTTCTTCATAAATTAAAAGAAGAACAACCACAGATAATTAATTAACTATAATAATAATTAAATTAATTTAAAAATTCTCGTTCCTCTCGATCCTATAGAGTAAAAATTGTGTGCTTACGGACGGAAGTGAATGACGTCATTTCTTTTGTATTCAAGTTATAAAGGAAGTGGCCCGGCTCTTACCTATAATCGAAAGAAATATGAACTTTCGTTTCAGCTCTTCGTAAATTTTGCCACGAAATGTCGTTGAAAATTACGAGAAGTCGTATCAGTTTTTTTGAAATCTTTGTAACGAATGTGTCTGATGTTGAATTTTATACATTTATATAACTTTTTTAAGTGGTGTTTAGCTTTTATATACCTTTAAAATAATTGAAATAATTGAAATAATTAGTATGTTGTAGATCTTTATATTAAAAAAAAAAGCCCTTTTAAAAACTTATCTAAAACCACAGGTTATATTTCAAACACCTCCTAATAGCCTGGTAGCCTAAAGAAAATGAACTCCATTAAAGTTTTAAAATTGGTCCCTTTTAGTCTATTGGTAAATATTGATTTTAATATATATCAAGTTTATTAATACTAAATAAAATAAGGACGTTATTCATTTATTAAAATTAAAAAATAAAGTTTCCGACGTTTCGTGATATAAAATAATATATAACGGACAAGAATCACAACCTGCGAGAAGATAGACGCATCCACCACCCGCGTGTGCACTTAAATGCTCGCACCTACAAAAAATCACGACCTCGACCAGACCTTCAGACAACAACACATCTATAGCCCTGCGTACTGCGCCTCACATACAACATTCACTTACGACCGCGGGACCCAGCGCGACGACACTCACCTACTCCGTCGGCCAGCGATCCTCTCGTGCCACTTCATGCATCGACATCCAGCTCCCATCGATACACATCCTTCTACCGTACAGGATCACCCTCCCCGACAGACCGACTATCACCGCAGTCGCGGTCTCTAATCCTCACCTCAAAGATTCAATTCTCCGCAGATACATCGACACGATAGCTCTCACAACTGCACCAACCCTCACACCGGAGCGACATGAGTTCTCTTCCACAGACCCGTAGAATTCCTTACCAATACGCTACATTATACTTAGACAACGAGATCGGCATGTAGCTCACACCCGCCCTCAAAAAAACGAGCACTCTGCACAAGCACCCGTCATCACAGAAATGTTCCCTTATTACGCCCCTTTCTAATGACCCGCCTCGTCACCGTAATACGCCTCGCCCACATCACAACTACCGTTCAACGAAGAAAGTTAATATGCCAACCCATATATCGAGCGCCAACCCACATACAGGTCTCCACACGCGCTCCACGATCCGAACAAAAAGAATAACCAACATATAATTAGTATATATATATATATATATAATAATATATATATTATATATTATATATATATATATATATTATATATATATATATATAATATATATATATATATTATTTATATTAAAACTTGCCTCCCAAGTGATGTTCCCAGCTCGCTACTGATTATATATATATATATAATATATAATATAATATATATATTATATATATATATATATATATTATATATATATATATTATATATTATATATATACTATTTTATATATATATATATATATATATATATATATATATATATATATATATATATATATATATAGCTATGATATATATATATATATATATATATATTATATTCGGATTTAATTTTGGATGCTTAAATTGACTTGATTTAAAATTTACCTATTTCTCGGGCCATGACACGGTCCTGTGGGTTAAATACACTACACTTTCCAAACTGGTTGGTGTTCCGAGTTCGAATCCGAACCCAAGGCGGCTTCCCTTTTGAAATATCACACAAAACAGCCGACAGAGGAAGCAGGAAAGTCGTAAGTCACTTAGGGCGGCCAAGAGTAGGCGAGAAAGGGGGGTGGGGAAAGAACGCCGTGAAGCAAACGACGAGGCAAAGCAGGCACAGCGAATGGATCGTGGTAGGGGTGCTGGGGAGGGATGGTGAGGAGGATGGGGTGGAGAGCATAGAGGAAGCAGTCACTGCGAATGGATCGTGGTGGTAGTGATGGACTGGGGATGATGAGGGCGGGGTGGAGAGCACAGACGAAGCAGTCACGGCAGGCGGTGTATACAAAGAGCAACAGTTATAGCAGTCATGAAAGAGGGTGACAAGACAAACAGACACACGTACATACGTATGTGTATACAGCCATAGCTACCTTCCTGAAAAAGTGGCACAGTGCCAGCGTGTCGCATGTCGGCACTCCGTGCCGCGTGCTCAAAAAAATAACCTAATGTACCTTTCTGAATAGCGCCACTAAGCGGGTCGCATAACGTTACTCCGTGACGTATGCTCCATACCTAAAACAGCCTCATGTACCTTCCTGATAAAAGTGGCACTAAGCGGGTCACGTAACGGCATTCCGTGCCGTACGCTCCATACCTAAAATAAACCCAGGAACCTTCCTGAATAATCATCTGGGAATAAAAGGTGATTAGCATAAGCTGGCTTAAGCAAGATTAAAGATTAATCCGGCTTAAAGCGGGTATATATATACACAAAGTGGGGTATATTCCTCCCCTACTACTAGGGTGCATAAAATGAGGGGTTTCAAAGTTTCTGTAGATAAGAATAAGGTGATGGTGGTAGGTGTGAAATCATTTTCGATTTTAGGCAACTGGAATAAGTATCAGAGTTTAAGTATTTAGGCTACATGTTGAATGAAAATGGAACATATGATGCTGAGTGTAGCAGCAAAGTTGTGATTGAGAGGGTGGCTGGTGCAATTAAATCTTTGGTGAATGCAAAGGGACCAAGTCTTGAGTACGCCAGAGTTCTTTATGAGGGTATGCTATTACCGGTATTATTGCATAGCCAAACTTTGGTGTGGAATAAGATATATTATGGATCTAAGGTGCAGTCTGATCAGATGGAAAATATATGAGACATGTTATATTTGAGAAAAATTAATAAAATAAGGTATGCGCGTATTAGGGAGCTGTGTGACGTAACGAAAGGCGTTAATGAGAATAAATTAAGGTGGTTTTCTCACATGGAAAGGATGGATGATAGTTGTTTGGTTAAGTGACTGTATAGTGGTGAGTGTGTCGGGAAGAGACCGGTTGGGAAACCAAATAAAAATTGGACTGAGTCAGTAAAATAATGTTTGAAGGAATGTGAATTTAGTACAAGTCAGAAAATAGTGCATAACAGTAGTAAATGGCGTAGTTTTGTGAGGATGCATGGTTGTGGGTCTGACCCAGAAGATGAACCCTGATATTGACGCGTTGTGCGCGTGTGTTAGAAGGTTGACTCAGTTACAACATCCGTATTCCGCTATTCAGCTGGTCTAATTTATTAAGTAAAGTTGCATTGCTTCAATGAAGGTGTTTGGAATTTTATGTTGTAGGGCGTAATGCTGGAGGGTGAGTCAAAAGAATAAAAGGAATCTGAGTGCTAAGTATCCTTTCTGCATCATTTACCAATGCAAGAAATTTTAAATTTTAGTGGTACAAGAATCAAATGTATAATGAATTGAAAGCTTCAATTGATATGAGTAACGACATTATGATGACAATGTTTGTAACTTTTTATGCTAGTAATGGTCCTGTTGAGGTTATAAAAATCTCCCAAGGAGTTGTAAAAAAATTGTTTTCTTTTCAGTTTATAGTGTGCATATCAGTAGAACAAAGTAATATTAAACGGAATTCTACCAATGTGCCATCAGGAACCAGGAGTTTAACTTGTGCAGATCTTGTACCAATGTTTAAAAGTTTAACTCGTGCAGATCTCGAGCCAAAGTTTAAAGTACTGAATATATGAATAACACACATATATTCACTGAAGAATTTTAAGCCTTTTTCAATGGCAAATTTTGAATATGATGACGTGACTGATGTATAAATTTAATATCAATAGTAGTAGGTGAAATTTGAGATGAGCAACGACAGTAAATTTTTTTGATATTAAAATGTTGGTTATCAATTTATCATGTCAATAAGAGATTGTTGTAGATCTTACAATAATGGAGAGGTAGCTGCAGAGGTATGTCGAGATTTTTTTTAATGAGTATCAGTTTTCACAACATATATGTAAATATTTACTTTCGAACTATATGTCATACTCTTTGTTCTTTATTCTTTCATTGCTAAGTGCAATATTTACCATTTTTTCGAATTGCAAGTGTCATACAAGCACTTACTGTAATATGAAAACATCACCCCTTAGTAAAGATGATACAAGGCTGTTTTTAAAGGCTTCATGCTTGCCAGAAGACCGATTTTTTTTATTCATTCTTAGGTAGGTGTAAATAAATAACATTGATGAGGATGCTACAACAAAATATTTCTATAATACTTTAATGTGCTTCCTTAAGAAATCAGAATGGAAAACAAAAGTTTCCACGATAAGAGCTATCAAACAAGAGCATGAAAGATAGGACTGCCTCCAATTGTAAAAGTAAATGCTCTTGTTCGACCTCATATAAGTCATACCAGAATGGTAAATTTCTATCACCTAATTGGCAATGACAGTCCCAAATGTGAGATTTTTAAAAAAGACCTCATAGTGTACCATATACTGATATGATATTGCAAGGCTTAAGTTTTTCTTCATGCTTTACACTTACTTCTTCACTCTAGCCTTGCTTTTAAGGTAGTCTCCTTTCAACATCCGAAAAGAGTTTGGCATTTAAAATTAAAATGAAACATCCTCATTTTGTAGGGTAATTTCGCAACAAAATTAATAAAAAAAATACTAACCTGGCATCTTGAAAAAACCCATTGGCATAATTAAAAACATATGAAGCATAAGCGAGATCTTCATGCGCAGTTGCAACATAAAGATTTTTTGAATTACTACCAAATACCGATTGCCTTGCTTGAAGGGCCATCTGAAAATAAAGAGGGAAGATGGTTAATATTTTATTTTTAAATTAGCTATAATGACCTACTATACAACACACACAAAAATAATTTTACTTGAATGGCAAATAATTACAGATGAAAGAAATTAATTATAAATAAAGCAACATCGCATCTGTACTTTTACTCCTTTTTAAAATAAAAACAAAAAACAAAAAGCAAACACAAAAGAGCACCTAAGTTTTGCATTGAAATACATTACTACTTAAATATTATTATTATTTTTATTATTATTAATTATTTTATGAGATGCTCAGAAAAACTCATTCAGAAAGCATATATTTTAAGCTTTTAACATTTGACAACATATGAAATGAAAGATAATATATTGTTAAAACGGTGTATCATTTGCCTTTTTTTCATTTCAAATTTATTCTTCCATATAGCTCATACTTTTTAAAATGAACTTTAAGGACAGTAAAACTTTGATATATATGATTATATTGCTACAATATTTTACCAGATTGACGCAATGGAACATATTCATAAAATGCTGAAATTCTTTGAAACAGTTCAGAGTGACACTGCTTTTGCAGAGTTAGAAAACTTACAAATATAGGAATGATATAAACCAAAAGAAAATTTGGAGTAAGGAAAAATATTAGATCAGCAATTTAAGAATCTAAATACTAAAAAGGATGGTTAAAAAAAACTTACAAATATTTTAATCAGTTGATTAAGAATATATATATATATATATAATATTTATATATATAATTATATATATATATATTATATATATATATATATATATATATATATATATATTATATATATATATATATATACTATATATATATACGCGTATATATCCAGGGACGAGCCTCTGTAGCCAAGGTAGGCAGTGCATGCCCTACAAAAGAAGTGAAATAGCTGGTTGGAATTTTTTTTAATATTTAAAAACAAATTTAATCCATAAAAATAAATTTCTTACAGAATTGTTGTCGAAATTTAAAATAAAATTTCATTTTCTCTGGTAAAAAGGCAAATTTTTTTGTGCTTCTCCACCGCCTATGGTTTCCTATATTGAACTTGTTTAAATGGACGTTCCGTGCCTTTTCAATTTTAATATACTAAAATTGATGTGCCATAAAGCATTCTGATTCTGCTTTTTCGACTCGCCTCATATCAGTGTTTGAATGGTGTCATCGAGGGAGGATTTTTTCTCTCTCTCTCCTCTCTCTCTCTCTCTCTCTCTATAATATATATATATATATATATATATATATATATATAGACAGAATAGAAAATATATAATATTATATATAATATCTACTTATATATATATATATATATATATTATATATATATATTAAAATTAAGCATGCCTACCCTGAGAGCAAGTCAGCGGGACGTGCCCTGATCATATATTATATAATATATATATATATATTATATAATATATATATATATATATATATATATATAGATATGTTATGTATGTGTCTCTATATATATATATATATATATATATATATGCAACAATTGTTCATTGTCGAGTGTAAACACCTTTTAATATGATTTTTATATATAAAAAAAATTTTTTTTTATACGTTTGACTGAATACACTTTAAGAATTACGTAATATTGTTGCCGACAACACGCCTTAAATTTGTAGAGTTGGTAACCCTGTGTTTTGAAATAGAGTAACGAGAATATTATTAGCGCGTAGCACGCTTAGAAATTACGTAGCCTTGATTAATTGTATTATAGTGTAAAAAGCACAAGTAAATAAGTACGTAAATAATAAAAAAAAATACGGGAACAAAATTTTATTTAATTCAAGTGAACTAAGCTAAGGAAAAATACTCAAATATAATAAAATTAGAAGTGAAAATATTGAAGTAATTTTCGTTGGAATAGGCCTAGACTTACAGTCTATTCCATGTTTGGTGACATCCCTTTAAGTGACATACGAACTAACAATAAAGAAATAAAACAAAAACAAATTACGAATTTTGAAATTACTATATATAGAAAAAATTTAAAGGAGCAAAATCTATGAAATTAATAACTTTGGAAAAATAGAACAGTAAGCCATGGCCTGCAAGCATAAAAAATGGATAAATAGAATTAAAAGACTATTTTTTTTAGTGCATTCATTAATAACATTAAATCATGAAAGAAAATATTCTAAAATTATAAAAGTGATAAAATTAAATATATATAAAAAATAACTTTAAATGAAATTATGCCGGACCTAGTCTAGAGCTATAGCCTACTGAAATATATGTCCTGTCTTAGGGCCTATATAAGCTACAACCATTATTATGGCAACAAGCCTATTTTTATAAATAAATGGTGTTTAATTTTTTTTTTTTTACAATTTTACAACATTAGCCTACTTTGGTAATTGTGTAGTGAAGTGAGTCAAGTGCTTTTACTACAAAATAACTAATAAAACAGTTAAATAAAATTTTTAAGTGAATGTACAATGAAAAAAAATAATAATAATAAGCTGTAATATAGCTTTTAATAAATAGGCTACTTACTAAGGTAGGGTTTAAATCAATAAACTTACTTAATAGGCTAAGCATATGGTTGCGACAAGAAACAGGACTGATACTAAAAATTTAAATATTCCACAGTCTGGAATTTCCATACATCATGTAGATGTTGAAACAAATGAAATAAATGATATTGATGGACAAAATGAAAATCAGACTCAAAATAGAAACGATCATCGCAGCTCTAATCTTAGAATATCCGGTGAGAGTGATCATTCTCGCACCCCATCACCCGAACCACATCGAAGAACAAGGAAAGTACTCTTTGTGCAGGATATTCCTCGTTTTGAAACAAGGGATGTGGGAAAGTGGTTAGACAGAGTGGAATTTCTATTTAGCCTATATTTTGTGGAGGATAATATCGAAAAAGTCCAACTTCTCGGTCTTCTCTTACCTTTGGCTATAACTTCAAAAATAAGCTATCCTATCAACGACCAAACATATGAAGAATTGGTTCGTCTTGTAACTGAAACTTATGCTCCATCTGATAAAGAGAAAGCTGAAACCTTATTTCAGCAGGAGCTTAAGCCTGGTGAAAAGCCCACAGCATACCTTAACAGAATTAAAGCATCGTTAGGAGTCCGCAGCTATCAATGGCTTCTTCATCAAAATGAAAACCTTATGAACAGATGTTTCTACGTGTTCTGCCCGATGATCTTGTGCCGCTATTAACGGTATTGAAAGGGGATGCGGATATTCATAAATTAGCCGAAGCACCTGATGTGTTCATGAAATCACAGCGTCATAAGTCAAAGCCCTATCCAGATTATTCGGTCAATGCTGTGAGTCCATTCGTCCCTACTAGGGCAAGTGATCCCCAACCTAGGAAAGAAGACCACACTTCACGCAAAGATTTGGATCAAATTTCTAGTCAAGTTAGTGAACTGTTCCAGAAGTTTGAGGCCCTATTATATCAAGTGAATCAATTGGATCTACGGATGTCTTATAATGATAATGGTTGGGACACAGGTCGCTCTCCTGGCTGGAACAGTGGTCGTTCTACCCGTCGTCGATCACCTTCAGGATTCAGAAAGAATGGACCCCTTTGCCACTACCATTTCACATTCCGTGAAATTGCTACCAGGTGCCAAGGAGGCACCTGCAAAATGGCTCATTTGGTGGCACAAGCGCCATCACAAAACAATGCTGGATCTACTTCCCTACCTTCAAAGGGAAACTATAAATGTGGGAGTGGAGTTACACACCTGTACTAAGAAGGTGAAATTTAATAATATAGTAACGCGACGAATTTGCAAGTACAATTATAATTTTCAAAACATTGAAAAAATAAAGGAGAAAAGCTACCCCCTACCAAACTCTAATAATTACAACGGTATAGGTAAAAATGTTGATACAATTTTGGATGCTAATAAAAATAATATCCAGGTTCATGTTCATTTGAGTGAAAATGTAGCTAATGGCATAAAACCATCTGTTTTATGCGAGAGAGCTTCTCAGTCGAGTGAAAATGAAAAAACGCCCCCCCCCCCCTCTCTGGTATAAGGAAAATTTGAGTTCCTCCGATAATAGTATTAAGAGTAAGAATATGCATTATCAAGGTAGCGAAAAGTCAGTTATTGGGCTGGAACCTTTAGTTCCAAGCCAAAATACTGCGAGGCGGGTTGAAAATGCAGATTATTGCAATGGGTCAGTGGTTCCCAAAATTTTAAAGGTAAATGAAAGTCAAAATTTTGCATTTTATCGTCTCCTTCGTATATATGACGCTAATTCAAAGCAATTATTTCTATTAGAAACAGGGAGTTCATTTTCTATTTTAAAGGCTTCTGCAGAGGAAAAGAAAGATCCTATGGCTTTCTTAAACAGAAAAAATGGAGTCGGATTAACATTTCCATAAACCTAGAACTAAACTTCCTGCTGAAGCGGGACTACGAGCATAACTTTTTAATCGCTGATGTAATTGATAATATTTTTGGGATAGATTTTCTTTACTAAATATAAATTTAACCTAGATTTTAACTCAAATATTATAATTGATGTCACAACTGGCCTATCTTGTGAAGACATTCAAGGGAATGACTCTGAAGCACTGCTCATAACAAGCGATTTTAGTTATATAAATTTAACCCTTACTCCTAAACTCCCTTCTGCACCTTCCCTTTATACTTCTCTATTAGGTGAATATAAAATGTTTGATGATTTATATAAAATTTTAGATAATGACGTCAATGTAAGCGATAATAATTATAATAATAGTATTCCCGGGGGTAGCTATCAGGACAATGCCTCCTACAAATGTAATAAAATTAGAAACGAAATAAGTATGAATAAAAGTGATATTAATAATGAAAGTGATTTTAATAATACTAATGAGATAGATATTAGCAAAATTTCCCCTTTCCCCCACTGAAAAAATTCCTTAAATGAATTAATTCCATATAAATTTAAAGTTATGGGTTCCCCAATAAACATTAAAAGTCGCAAAATCCCTACTAGTTTATATGATAGGGCCAGGTTAGTAAATGCAGGAGTACTTTCTTCCTCACACTTACCTTGGGGATTTCCGATTTCGGTACTTTCTAAACCTAGTGATGGAATCCGAATAGTAGCCGATTTGAGATTACTGAACAAACAAGCTGTTGGAGACAACTTCAGTCTCCTTAACTTAAATGACTTTACGAACTTACTTCATGGGTGTAAAGTATTTTCGGTTTTAGACTTAAAGAAGATATTTCATAATCTTAAAGTCCACCCCGATTGTCGAAAGTTCTTAACTATCAATACTCCTTTCGGCAGTTTCTCATATAATAGTATTGTAGAAGGCTTTCATTCCAGTCGCACTAGTTTTACGAAATACATATCGTTAATTCTTTCTAAAATCCCTAACATTTTTATATATGTAGATATCCTCATCGCCACTCCTACTCATGATGAACACAAAGATTTTAGAAATGGTACTAGACAGGTTAAAATCTTTTAATTTGAGACTTAGCGCTGATAAGTGCCAAATTGCACAGTCTCGGGTTATATACTCTGATTTTGATGTGTCTGAAGGCTCTATGCTCCCTAATGAGGATAAAACCACTGCTATTATGAATATCAAAAAAACCCAAGACTATCAAAGATTTACGTTCTTTCATAGGCAGTTTAAACTATTTTCGCTCTTATCTTCCTGGTATTTCTGAAATTATTTATCTTCTTTCCTTTCTAAAGGTGCGCCATACTCTCAACGCAGAGTAAAATGGAATCCTGAGGCAGAAGAAGCCTTTAATATGGCCAAATTGGCCCTCAAAAATACCTTTGGGTTTTCCTTTTAATAATGCTCAAATATCTGTTTTCGCTGATGCTAGTCAGGCAGCCTTGGCTGATGTAGTAGTTTCTTCAGAAAATGAAAATCCAAAATTGAATCCAACTGAAATTGGCTACAGTATATACAGCAAGGAACTACTTGCTTTGGCTAAAACTATTAAGAAGTTTACCCACATAGTAGAAGCAAGAGAGGTAGATGTGTTTTGTGACAATCTTTCAGTCACACAGTCGCTTAAAAAAAGAGACTGACGTTAATCACTTGTTAGCAAGGGAGCAGCGATACCTAACTTTCTTGTCTGAGTATGATTTGACTGTACATCATATTAAATCAGAAGAAGATATTCTTGCAGATTTTTTGAGTAGAAATCCAGCTCAGAGAACCACTGAATGGCCATCAAATTTGCCCACTCCTTCCACTCCGTCGAAAAAAAGTAAGAAATTAGTTAGCATTACAAGCTCTTCTCTTCAACTTGGAGATCAGATACCTGAAGCAGAAGTCATTCCAAAAGTATCCTGCTATGAAGTCTTAGTTTCACCAGATTTTCTATCCCAGCAGAATTCTTCAACAGAGAATGATGGTTATGCACTTGCATCAATTTTCAATATTTCCGCCAATGAAGTGTTTAAGCTTTTTTAGTGTAAGATTGACTACAAAGAACTGCAAGCAGCACAAGAAACTGATGTACAACTTCATAAGTATTGAAATAATCAAGAAAATACGGGTCTTAAGCTTACAAAAAGACTTTACTATTATCAGAATGACTTGGTCTCTCTAGTCGTTGATGAATCTATTAAACTTTCACCACGTGTCTTTGTTCCAGAATCCTTTATTCTTTCTGTGTATTTCTTATTCCCACTCTTTAGGGCATTTTGGTGTTAATAAAACTCTGGCAACCCTTAGAAAACGCTTTGTATGGAAAAATATGCCAAAGTATATAAAGCAATTTGTACAAAGCTGAGATGCATGTCTGATTTCTAAATCTTCTCGCAGAATAAGCCCTCCATATGAATCTTATAGGCCAGTATCGGCCAAATTTCAAGTAATCCATATTGACATTCTTAAAATGTCTCAATGCAAAAGCTATAAGTACCTTTTAACATTGATTGATAGGTTCTCCCGTTATCTCTTTGCTTTCCCTTTGAAAAACATAGAAACCTCTACCATAGTGGAGGTAATTACTAGAGAATTTCAACCCATAGCTGAAGTGGTGGGAACTTACGTTTCTGATAGAGGAACCCAGTTTACGTCGGACTTATTCAAGAGCGTGTGTGAGGAGTTAGGATCCCGGCATAACTTTACCTCCGCCTATAGCCCACAGAGCAATGGCCTCATCGAAAACTCTCATAGAACATTGTTGAAATCTTTGCGAGCCATGCTGTCGGAAGAGTTGGAAGATGTGAAGTATTATTGGCTAGATCTTCTCCCCATTGTGCTATTGTGTCTGCGTACTGCCCCATTGAACTCAGAAGGAATCACCCCTGCCATCTTAATGATGGGCCAAAATCCAACTCTCCCGGGAGCTTAATAGATAAGCTGGAGTCCTTCTTCCCCCATGTCCATGAAAACTTACGCTGAAAAACTAAAATTATTCTTAGGACTCCCTCTGTCTATGGAATTTACTGCCAAGAACCCCAAAATATATGTGCCAAATAGTCTGCAAGATGCAAAATTTGTATTAGTTAAAAAACAACAGTATGGTAGAAACAAACTAGAAGACTTATATCATGGCCCCTATCCCATAGTAAAGTTATCTGGAATTAATG
>JABUQX010067353.1:0-5000 GCA_015478945.1 Trachelipus rathkii
GTATGTATCATAGAGGCTACCTGAGTTCCGTGTGGCCGATAAGTAACTTTGTTTTGCTATATATATATATATATATATATATATATATATATATATATATATATATATATATATATATATATATATATATATATATATATAATATATATATATATATATATATATATAATATATATTGTTATGCTATTAGGAATACAGAAAATAAGATCCTGAGCTTCACACGACAATACGGATAGATTCATTTATTTTTTTTGGAAGAATTGGAAGAAACATTTATTTGGAAAAGCGATAAATTTAAAATACAATTTTTATTTGAATATGATTTAGCCAAGATTTTTATTTCAAAATATTTTAAGAACAATTTTAATTTGGAAAATAAAAGTGGAAAATAAAATTGTCTCATGGGAAAAAAGACTCTCAAATTAACTCCACACTCAACATCCTAGATACGGAGGAAAGTCATAAATAGAAATAAAATGGTTATTACCTGGTTCCATTCTCGATTCTATAATTGGTTCTACGTTTGGTTCTACCTTCGGTTCTACTTTGGTATATGATTATTTATGAGAATCTCATCAGTAACTGAATATTACACAGTTGAAGACTTTTCTATTATTTTGGGATTTATATCATTGAAGAGGTCCTGATTCAACAAAGCTCTACTAAGGCAGTGAGAAGAATTCAGGTTTGATAATTATCATTTGGATTAGAAGATTACTGAAGAATATAGTTCTTTGGACGAGGATTAGAAAGTCTTGTAACTATTCAGAAGGAAATATTGCAAGAGATTAGATAGCAACCAGGGAAAGACCTATTAGAACAATTTGAAGGAAAGTTACACAACTTCGAGAGACTTATTGGAACTATTTGAAGGAAAGTTTAGTAACATTGAGAACGACTTTTATCTGGATTAAGGAACCATTATTTATTGGAAGGAGTTTACTTACTGAAAGTAAAGGATCATTGATATTTTGAGGAGTCCATCTGCGACTCAGGAATAATTTAGAAATCAGAAGACTTCGTGGATTTCGCTACGCTTCGTATCTGAGAGAGTGGAAATCTACATTGTGAATCATACCCTAGACATTTTATACAGTTTATTCAGTTTTATTTTGTATTGTTTAATAAACGAATTCCGGGAATTGTCACACTGTTATTGACAGAATCCCCATCTTGTGACAATAAATTGGAGGCTCTGTCCGGAATATTTTCTAAAAGGAAAAAGAAATACTGAGACCAATAAATTGGAGACTCTGTCTGAATTTGCTTCTGAAGAAAAGGGATATATCAGTGGTCTTATTTGAAACAGTTCCTAAAAGAATATCACAGTCGTCATTCAGAGTAAAGACAACTCTTGTGATACAGATATTAAAGTGTGAGCCTCTATTAAAATTTACCTTTTTAATATGGATTGTGTGGCATTAGCAAAGATCGCCCAAGATCTTGGACTAAAGGGAAAAGAGGCCAGGGAATTTATAGCTGCTGAAAGAGAAATTGCTAAAGAAGCTGCAGAGAAGCAGAAGAGAGAGAAGCTACCAGACAAGCTGCTGAAAGAGAAGCTGCCAGAGAAGCAGCAGAAAGAGAAGGGGCAAGAGAAGCGAGACAAAGAGAAGCGGCAGAGAGACAGAGGGAAGCTGAAAGAGAAGCAGCAGAGAGACAAAGAGAGGCTGCCAGAGAAGAAAGAGAAGCGGCAGAAAGACAGAGGGAAGCCGACAGAGAAGCAGCAGAGAGACAAAGAGAGCATGAGCTAGAGCTCAGGAGAATGGAATTGCAAGCAGGCAATAATAATCAACAACAAGCTGCAAACAATAACGATGTTAAGGCAAGAGTGCCTAAGCTCCCTCCTTTTGCGGACAACAGAGACGAAATAGACTGCTACCTCGAACGCTTCGAAAGATTTGCGGAGATAAACGGATGGGATAGAGGAAATTGGGCATCCCACCTTAGCGCCTTATTAACAGGGAAAGCTTTAGTCGCATATTCACGCATTCCTAAAGAAGATTCGAAAGATTACGACAAATTGAAGAATGCCCTTCTATTGTGTTACAATTTAACGGAAGATGGCTACCGAATAAAATTTAGGAATGCAAAGGCATATAATGATGAAAGACCCATACAATTCATAGACAGATTGAAGACCTACGTCATGTAGTGGGCAGAATTGGTGGAGATAAATAAAGATTTTAACGATATCATCAATCTGATAAAAGCAGAGCAGTTTCTTAACACTTGCCCGAAAGAACTTACAACATTTTTACGGGAAAAGAAGATTAATAAACTAGATGTCATTGCTCAAGAAGCGGAGAACTATCTCCTGGTCCATAACAAAAATTTGGCATCAACGACTAGTAGAGACGACCCCCCTCACCAGACGCCCCATAACAAAAATTTGGCATCAACGACTAGTAGAGAAGACCCCTCCAAGAAAGAGAAGAAGGATGCCAACGAAAGTTTTAACACATCGAAAGACCCAAATACCAGTCCACTTGCTTCAAATGTGGGAAGAAAGGGCACAAGGCATTTTATTGTAAAAATTACAGCCCCTATAGGAGAGACGACCAATACAGGAACTATAACAACAACCGTTCCAACAACAATTGGAGAGAGGGGCCCAAAAGGGCAGCTGCTGCCATAACAGCTGAAGTTAAACAGTGGGATAATAAGGTCGCCTCTGATATTACAGCAACACGCGGAGATTTAAGTGCCAATAAAGACTCTGACCTCATGAAATACGTTGACGTCAATGAGATTGCTTTAGCATGCGGCAGAATGATACCTGTCGTCAGAGTCGCATGCGTAAAGAGTGATAATGTAAGACCCAACGTCGTGAATTCAATGATGCCTGTTGTCGACGGAAAGATCAATGGTATGGCTGCGAATGTACTGAGGGACACCGGCTGCGACTCCGTCATTGTTAAAAATAAATATACGTCAGCAGACCAGAGAACTGGGAAGAGAAAACAGATACTGATGATCGACAACACGATCAGAGATGCACCCGTTGTTATGATCGACGTCGTAACGCCATATTATACGGGTCGTGTAGAAGCCATAGCTCTGGACGATGCCATATATGATTTGATAATAGGGAATATTCCAGGGGCAAGGAATGCAGAGGATCCTGCATATAGTGAGATGGGTATCGCGCACGGGGGCAATGAATAGTTCTCAGAAGGAAGCGGCCACAAGACATGGGGATATGATGGAGCATCCTGACGGTCAAGCAGTAGTGTCGTGCGCGGGTGAAGCAATAAACTCGCAGAATGAAGAAACCGCGGCGCCTGACGATGCATTGGAGCGTCCTGTTGATCAAGTGGTTACGCCGCGCGCGTGTAGTTCACACGATGAAGGGTCAACTGCACCGGAAAGCACCCAACAGCCAAATAACGACGAAATCACTCGTGAAAAGTTCATCGAAATTTCAACGAGATGATGAGACTTTGAACAGATGCTGGGCCTTGAATGAGATGGGAAATAAAGAAGAAAGACGATCGTATTACGATGTAAAGAAAGGAGTCTTGTACAGGTGTAAACAAGATAAAGAAGGTCCGAGCGAGCAAGTCGTTGTACCAAAGAAACTACGGAAGGAAGTAATGATTATGGCACACGATAGTATCATGGGAGGAAACCTCGGGATCAAAAAGACGACGGACAAGGTACTCTCAGAGTTCTACTGGCCTGGGATGAACGAGGATGTATCCAGATTCTGTCATTCGTGTGACATATGTCAGAAGACGGTGCCGAAAGGGAAGGTGGTAAAAACGCCATTGACGAAAGTCCCACTTATAGGAACCCCGTTTAAAAGGGTGGCAGTAGATCTCGTAGGTCCGATTGTGCCTTCCTCCCAGGATGGGCATAAGTATATTCTCACCCTTGTTGACTATGCCACGAGGTACCCTGAAGCGGTACCGTTAAAGAATATTGATACAGAGACGGTTGCAGAAGCCCTGGTGGACTTGTACTCTAGGATTGGGGTACCGGATGAAATATTAACCGACTTGGGGACACAGTTTGTATCGAGGTGCATGAAGGAGGTGTCCAGGTTATTAAATGTGAAGCGGCTAAGCACGAGTCCATATCATTCTATATGTAACAGCCTTGTTGAAAAGTTCAACGGAACGATGAAAAGAATGTTGAAAAGGCTCTGTAGTGAACAACATAAAAGGTGGAATAAATTTATAAATCCTTTACTATTCGCCTACCGTGAGGTGCCGCAGGAAAGCACCGGATTTGCGCCTTTCGAATTGTTGTATGGGAGAACCGTGAGAGGACCCATGCAGATAATGAAAGAAATTTGGGTTAACGAGCGGCAGCCGGACGAGGTGACGAATAGTTACCAGTACGTTTTCAAGTTAAGGAAAAAATTGGAGGAAACTTTAAAGATAGCATCGTCAGAATTAGAAAAGGTCCAGAACCGGTACAAATTACTACGATAAGAGCGCCAAGGAAAGAAGGTTCAAAATAGGTGATTCTGTATTAATATTACTGCCCACTGAAAGTAATAAGCTTCTGATGCAGTGGAAGGGCCCTTATGAAGTCGTCGGTACCATTGGCGAGAATGATTATAGGGTGAAGGTCAATGAGAAAGTCAGGACGTACCTTGCAAACCTGTTAAAAATATACAATAAAAGAGACTAAGAAACGCCGGATGTTTTACACATCGCGTGCGTAGGCGTTGTCGATTTTGAAGAATGTGAGAAGGAAGAAATTGATTTAGGAGAAGACACGATTGTCCTAGGAAGCTGCACGCCTAAGGAAAACATCGAGGATATCAAAATAGGGCCAGAAATAGAAGAAGACAAGAGGTCAGAAATAAAAGAAATATTAAGCGAATTCAAACATGTATTTACCGACCTACCAGGAAAAATGGTATAGTGCAGCACGAAATTAATTTGACGTCCCAAGTCCCTATTAAGAGCAAGCCGTACTCCATACCGTATGCGCTGAGAGAAACACTCAAAAGAGAGGTCGGTGAGATGCTAAAAATGGGAGTGATTAGG
>JABUQX010067353.1:25000-47500 GCA_015478945.1 Trachelipus rathkii
TTATATAATATATATATAAGATATATATTATATATTACTGCGCCAAAATTTTACATAATATTATATATTTATATATATATTTATATATATATATATATAATATATATATATTTATTATATATTATATATATATATATATATATATATATATATATATATTATATAATATATATATATATATATATATATAATATAGTATATATACTATATATATACTATATTTTATATATATAGTAATATTATTCATTTGTTATAGACAAGATGCTTTACATATGTATCCAATGATAATATATATATATATATATATATATATATATATATATATATATAAGTATATATCTATATATAGTATATATATAATACTAATATTAATATATAATATATTATATATAAAAGTATATATATATATATATAATATACTATAAATATGATATATATATTATACTAATAAAGATAGTAAGTATATACTATATTCTATAATATATATACTTAATATTATTATCTTATTATATTTAAGATCTACTTGTCGTCTGAGTGACTAATTTACTTAGAGAGAAGCCCTTGATTCTTTTAGTATCTATGTTTACTGTCATTCATTTTATTACGAAATGTACACAAATTAAAATGCATTGTTAAAGACACTTTTTTTAAGGAATCAAATTTTAAAAAAAGGAAAGCTAATTTTCGTCCCGACACGCGAGGACCTCTTCAGCTAAGGACTGATTTCATTTCTTGTTCTCATAATTCTCAAGTGTCAGTTGGTGAGTTTGCTCTTCTGATTCTCTATTCAAAACTTACAGATGTTTTCAGATATCCATTTTGTATAAAATCTATCTTAACTGCACCGGGATGCATTATTGTAGTTGTTGACTAATTATAAATGCAAAGGATTCCATGATTTGCGATGTTCGTGTGATGATATTTCTGGAATCATCTTTCGTATATTGTTGAAAATTGATAGAGGGCCTGCTGTTACGCTATGACTTGTTAAAGCTGAACTTTTTGCTTATACCCTTGTCCAGGTCATCTGTATGTTGATTTTCTCTTTGCAAATCTATGGTTCACCTATATATGTTTTTATTGCAAGTATTGCAGGGATGTGGATATATACAGCTTTGGGGGGGATTTTCATTGTCGTTTGGGGTTTTAGAATGTTTTTAAAGGTTGATGGTATTTGATAATGAGGATAATATTTTTGTAATATTGGTTTTAACGAAAATAAATGGAATGAGCGAATTGGTAAACAAGGAGGTGTTGCCTATTTTCGAGGGGAAAGTGCTATAGACCTTCTTTTGCTTTGTTAAATGCTTTTGTGATGAAAAACTCAGGATAGAAAAGTGATTTGAAAGTCTTGTGGATGTATTTAGTTTCTGTGGCTAGAAGAGGGGAGAGCATATACGAAGGCACGAAGATAATAGAATAGACAGAACTAGCTAATTTTGTGTTGGGAATGATTAGATAGCGAACTTGATATAGTTTTGGATGCCGGAATGTTGGTTTTCAGGTATAAATAAATTGCAAGTTAATGTTATTCCATGTGATTAAGGTAGTCGAAGAAGCGATAGAGTTGTTGAAGCATTCTATCGGTGTATACTAAAACTGAAGATGCAATAGAGTTAATATAAGTTTAGGACATCATTAGGGTTGGTGTTGTGAGGAGGGATACAAAAGTCATTCTACATAATCAATTCATAAAATTTATACATTGTGCGCTTCACACTAAACAAAATTATTGGATTTTTTTAAGATTCTTTAGTTCCATCCTTATGAGTTACTGAGTATCTGGAGACAGTGGGATCCATTACTCAGGCCAAAATTTGTTGAATATTTGCCATTAAAAGAAAAAGTTATTCTGTAATGAGAGATTGCCTTCCCTTCATTATATTAAAACAGCTCTATTAACTCTCTGATTACCACATAGCTTCTTGTCATTTAATGTAAATATTACAAACAAACTTTCCCTCACAACGTATGGGATCCCCACTTTCTCCCATACTCAGTAACATATATATGGAACTAACAGAATTTATCATATTTTATCCCACCCTTTATTAAACAATAGTGCATGAATTAATATGTAGATGAATCATTTTTGTTCTCCCTCCCTGCACAACACCAACCCCTATATGATGTCCCTAAACTATATACCTTCAATTCATCTTCAGTTCAGTAGTACGATAGGAAATGCCTGTTCCAACAACTCTATTCCCCTTCCTCGATACCATTAACTCACATTGGAATAACAATCACTTGCAATTTACTATATATAAAAACCAACATTCGCACCAACTATATACATTGGCTATCTAATCATTCCCCAAACACACAATTAGCTGTTCTGTCATCTCTATTTTCCGTGCTTTCGCATAGCTCTCCCCGCTCTAGCACAAGAAACTTAAATACATTCCACAATACTTTCAATCACTTTACGTATCCTGAGTTTTCACACAAAAGTCATTTGCACAAACAAAAAAGACGGTACTATAAGCACCTTTCCCTTGAACATCATTAAGCACACACCTCCTTTTTACCAACCTCAATTACCCATCTGAATTCGTTAACAAATATTACCCAAAAATATTACCCTCATTTCATCAAAATAACATCACCTTAAAAAAAACATTCCAAAGCCCTAAGGCGAAAGAAAATCCCCCCAAAAAAGCTGTATCTATCACAGCCCCTCAGCCTGCCATATTACTTGCATAAAAACATATATAGGTGAAACCAAAGATTTCAAAAGAAGATAAAAAATGAAAACATACAGATAACCTGCCAACAAGGACACATTAAATTGATGCTTCTAACAAATCATAGTGCGTAACACAGTTCCACTCGATCAATACAACAATATAAAGATGATCAAAAATATCAATCACACGAACCATCGCAAAATCCCATGGAATCCTTTTGCATACTAATAGATTAACAGAAACGTTTACAAATAAGCATCCCGTAATTAAGAAGATTTATCAAAATGAATATCTAAAACTCAAAATATTTCACCCAACACCATGAAGAAAATAGCAGACCAACTGAAACACACTTGAACTGATGAAGATCAGGAAAGAAATCCAGTTAGCCTGAAGAGGTCTCGCGTGTCGGGACGAAAATTAGCTTTTCTTTTTAAAATTTATTTCATAAAAAAACGTGTCTTTAACAATTTTTAATTTGTGTACATTAGTAATAAAATGAAGTAACAGTAAAGCATAACACTAAAAAAGAATTCAAGGGCTTCCTCTTCTAAGTATATATACTATATATATATATATATATATTACTATATAATTATTATATTTATATAAATAATATATATAGATATTATATAATATTATATCTAATTAGATATATATATCTAAATATATATATTATAATAATAATATACGTATATATACTATTATATATACATATTAATTCAATTAAATAAATAATTTTGAAAAGATTCGAAATATTTGTGATTTTCTTGAAGTTATATTTTACTTGAAATAATAAATACATTTAAGATATTTTAACCAATTTAATATATATTCCTTTTCGCGATTTCGTGTGATGTATCAAATTTCGAATATTTTTATGTTAAAACTCGGAAAAAATTATTTAATTTGGCCTTCAATTTTAATTTGAAACATAGTAAATACAACAAGAAAAAAATTGACATAATTAGTATGTTATATATTGCATCAATTTATAACAAAGAAGTAATGGATTAAATATATTATTTTATTTTGTTGATTAACCCTCTATTATTTTAGTAAATTACAGTTTAACCCGGTAGATAACCCGGTTTTTTCCTGATTTTGGCCGGATGCAGGGGCGGGTCGCTAAAAGTAGCCGGTTGGCCGGGGCGGGCCGAGTTGCCGGAGGCCGGGCGGCCGGAGCCGGGTTGGCCGGGCCGGGGCCGGGGCCGGGGCCGGGGCCGGGGCCCCGGTCGGTTCCTACACACTTCGCAAAACAAAGTCAAAAACCCACACACCCACAAAACAGGACAATAATTAAATCTCTCAAGAAAAAAAATTGCAACCACGACAAAAAACAATAGAAATAAACCCCAGACCTAACTGAAAACGAACCATTAAGTCCATTTTAAAAAAGCTCTCCAGCAACATCACCTGACAACATCTTCAAACCATACACCCTCAAACACCTAGAACACCGCACTTAACCCATCTAACAGCATATATACAATTTAAATTCTATCCCCTCCATCGGAAAAGAGAAAATATTCATACCAAAGTTGAACCAGGGAAAATACCCCACAACACTCCTCTTATCTGTCCCAATCTTTACTTCTATCCACACTATGTAACTTCTTAGAAAAGCTCATTTGAACAAAATAACACCACACATCCCAAACTAAGCTCAGCACGTTCCAACCAAAACCACTCAACCACAGCAGCCCTCATAAACAACATTATACAACCAATAAATAATGCTTAAATCTCAAACCCACGCACAAAACAATACTTATAGCAAATGACATCAACAAAGCTTTTCGACACATCCAAGCCACAATTTAACCATAAAAATAAGAACGATCAAGTAGGTTCACACGAAATTTAATGTATAGATATCAACCTGATATTCGGTGTACTAATCAAATACGGTTACCTACAATAAAAATTCCCAGTCATAGTAATATATAAAAACGCGTACTCAAGGAGCAATTCTATCCCCCACCCTATTTAACTTATTCAAACAGCTCTTCTCCCACAACGACAAACAGACCACACAAACCATTAACAACCTACCGCAGAATGAATCACCATTGCCACCCACATTACCAGAACCTAAACACCAGCTACAATCTTGAGGCGAGCAATGCATCAACCAAATGCAAACTTGCTGAGCGACAATAACCAATGTCCGATCACCAAATACATCATCTACTCGCTCTAGTATCACAACGACTACAACTCGATATGGTTACTACCATCCCAAAGATCTACATAAATTACATCGCTATACCACTAAACAAAACACCTAAAATCCTTGGCGTAATACTTGACACATACTTGACTTTCACAAAACACATAGATAACATAACAACATCAGCAAACAGGAAACTAAGTATACTAAGAACCATAGCCGGCACTGACATCACAAATAACAAGCAAATATCCACCACCACATATAAACAATTCATCCGTCCAACACAAACATGGCACCCATTACTGACCAAGGGAAATATAAGAAAACTACAAATAACCCAAAACAAGGCACTTAGAATTATAACAGGATGCACATCTACAACACCACAACAACATCTGCATGAAGAAACAAAAATACTACCCATAGACAAACACTTAGAAATGATAGGCACTCAATTCTACTCCAAAACACAAACACCTCAGCACCCATGTCACACCGCCCTCTCTAACCCGACTAGATGTTATTTTCGGATATTTTTATAACAATTTTATTCCAGAACGGATTTTGTTGGAACGAAAATCAATTGAAAAAACAAGCTCAACCATTTCCAAATTGATTAAGTAGAAAAAAAAACATCTTCATATCCAACTTTTGATAAAAATTTAATCCTAAGAAATTTTTTTTTAGACAAAACCGAACAATCCAAACATATAAGTATATTTAACTATTCACCAGAAATAGAATTTGAATTAACTCTCTCCCAAGAAACCATCAAGCCATCCTTAACAAACTAAGATGCGCCACACACAAATTGCAGACTAATAAATATAAATTAACGCCTTAATCAAACCCACCGCGAATATCTGCACAAAGGTGCAACCAGGTGTCTCGAAAAAACGTGCCACATTTCTACAACTAGACTGTCACCCTGACTTGCCAACCAGAAAAATATCTGAGATATATTTCATGCTCGTATAGAGCGATCTGTGGGAGTAGACCCGGCGAGCGGCGCGGGATCTGGAAACAGGAGTGTGGCAATCTCTGAAAGTAGGCGTGCAGGGGCAGAGAAGGTATATCATATAAATCATTATAATATATAATACTATATATATATACTATATATATAATATATAGATATATATATATAATTATATATATAGATATATATACTATAATATATATATTTATTTATATATAATATATATAAATATATATAAATATATATATATCTATATAATATATATATATATATATATAATTATAATATATATATAATATATATATATATTATATATATATATATATATATGTAAATATATATTTATATATATATATATATATATATATATAATATATATATATATATATTTATGTATTTATTTTTTTTTTATATATTGTATATATATATATTATTATAATATATATATAAATATATATATATATATTATATATTATATATATATAATATATATATATATAATAAAATATTATATTATATTAGTGTATATATATAATATAATATTATAATATATAATTATAATATATATATATATATATATATATATATCATATATACTATATAATAGTATATATAATATATAATATATACTATACAGTATATTGTATGTATTAATTTATGATAATGATGTGTTCAAAGACATTTTGCATAAATTTATCCCAATAATATGTAACAATTTTTTTCTCTTTTTTGTGTCTCGAAAAATTAAAAATTCGCTCAGATTGCCGAAAGAGCCTCGTATTTATCACTTGTCTTTTTCCACTCCATCACTAAATTCGTTTCTCCATACTAACACACACCACACACACACAGCACACACACACACACATCACACACAACACACACACACACACACACCTATAATAGTATATACATCATATATATATATATATATATCATATATATAATAGTATATATATATATACTATATATATATAGATGATATATATATATATATATCAATATAGTATATAATGGGGATGACTGTGAGTGAGTGAATTAACTTTCTTATATTAATATCTTTGAAATATCGTCAAAAATGTTACTTGAATGTGTGAAAAACTCGCAAATTAAGTATGACCAACCAACCAACCTTCGTTCCATCAATAAGATGCACCTCTTCACCACAAACAACTTCTATCTCTTCTTCTTTCCTCTTCTTCTTTCTTCTTCTCTTCTTCTTCTTCTTCTTCTATCTTCTTCTTCTTCTTCTTCTTCTATGTGTTTAAATATTTCATGTGTAAAATTCAGGAAATTCTTTAATGTCATCAGAGGAATTTTATCACACTGTTTATCTTTGAAATCGCGCACACACGCGCGAGCGCAGCTTAACACGAAGTACGTTACACACACACACCACACACACACACATCACACACACCTATATATATATATATATACTAATATATATATATAATATAGTATATATTATACTATATATATATTATAATATATAAACCTACTAATAATACATAACTGGTCAGGTGGGAGAATGGGAGCTATTCTCTCCTAGCATTTAGCTATCGTCTTTAACTCAGACGTAATTGTATACACCCCCTCCGCAGTATGGATCTGCTGTGAGCGATGTGTTAACTGCTAATATATACTTAATTATATATATATATATATATATACTATATATTATATAACTTCGCGTATAGTATATATAAGTATTATAATAGTATATATATAATTTATATTATATATAAGAATATATAATATTATTAGTATATATTATATATTATTATAATAATATATATATAGACATATTATATTATATAATAGTATATTATATATATAATAAATAGTAATATATATTATATATATAATATATATAATATATAAAATACAGTATATATATATATAGTATTTACATCATTATATATATATATATATAATTATATATATCATATAATATTATATTATTCATATATATATATAATATAATATATATATATATAATCTTTATATATATATATATATTAGGTGCTTTGCTATATTAATTTTTCCGAAAGTTAAAATTTTTCTGCTCCTACCCCATAATCTTGTTCAAATCAACAAAAAAACGGGTTGTGCAAAACTTTAGCTCGATCGGGTAACTGCTATAGGCCAAGTTGAAACATAGAATGCGTAGCGATTAAATCCGGTCAAATGCTGTAATACTCTTCCATATCTCGACCATTTTCTTTTTTCTCCTTAGAGGAATTTATGTGGACACATCCATGCAACCCCCAGCAATTGTTTAAAAAACATTCTTAATCAAATTTCCCAAATGTTAATTCGAAAAATTCCCGAAATAACATGAAAATTTTTAAGAAATATTAGTTTTTTTACTCACGCACACAACTTCTATAAGAGAAACGCATTTTTATTTGCAGCAATAATTTCTTTAGAATCCAAACATAGTGTGAACTAATGACCATTAAGCATTATTTTTTCCTAAGAGAAGATTTAGTAGCAGTTGTGTATTTTTCATGGTCTCTGGCAGCGATCTATAAAACAAATTGTTTCTCAGTTACAACTTTTATGAGAACGTTAGCCTAATGCTGAATGAGTTTGACACTTTTCCTTCACAACAACTGTATTCTCAAGCAAAGTTTTCAATTCCCCTTTTGTAACCAGAATCATCCCTCCATGTTGAAGGGTCTTTGTCGAGGAAATCAGTGCTGATAGAAAATCTCGTGAAGAAAGTTTTTGTACCTGGAGTTGCAAAAAACGAGAACTCGATGTTTTTATGGAAGAAAAACCATTTTGGTGCAAAATATACCTCTTCATCTGATTTTCTTCTTCTTCCTCTTCTTCACCTTTGTCTGCTTCTAGCATAATTTGAGCCACATTTGTTTTAACCGATGTTGGAAAATTAGTACCATAGATAGTTAGAAAACTTTTATGAAGCAGCCTTTCTGATTTCTGGATCAATAACCTGATAATATATCAGTTGACGCATCAATATGAAATCATGATAAGGTGCTTTAATTGTTTCTGATGACAGAAGCTAGGATCGAACATACCTCGAGCAAGAAAAATACATATTTCTCTTAAAGAGTTGTTCTCCCTATAAGATAACTGAGCTTGGTCTTGAAAGAGATATATCTTGAATGCATAAATTGCCTTTGGCATCCACCTAGCATGACTTACAGCTTCTGGTATACGATTGGATATCCCATTCTCCGTGTAGAAATTAGCGGCCTAATGATAAACGATCATAACGTTAACTCTTTTATCCAACCATAAATTCTTCGGTAATTTACTCGCTTGCTTATGATTTTATTGAGTAAAATAGGTGGTGTTTCAATGAAATCCAGAATGTAGAGCGGTCTCATATCTCAGCGGTAACTTATATCATTGCTTACCTAAGTATTATGTAAACGTTCTTTGATCAAGTTTTTCGTTTCCCAAGGTTTTAATTTAATCTTATTTTTTGAAAAGCGCCAACATGGGTCTGGAACCCAAAGTTTGGTACCCTATTCAGTGAGTCGAAAAATGCTCCTCTAAACAAACTTAACTTTTTCAAAAATGTGATGACGGTAGCCAAAATATAAAACATTTCTGTAACAGATCACGATTGAACAATTTTTCTAGATTTGGAGACGTACTCGATAATTTACTCAGGGAGTCTGGTGGGTTAATCTGTCTCTTGTTCGTGTACGGTCATTCTATCATGCATCTTATTGCATCCCTGAATTTTATTTGGTCAGATTATATATCTCCACTTTCTTCCAATGCTTGTTAAAATAACAGCCATGACTTCTCTTCTCTCTCGTAGAATGTTGGGAATTAATCAGGGACTCCGAATCAATTGCTGCTTTTAGTGCCTTGAATATAGTTATAGCTTATTACATAATCTTAATATCTTATTATTCACTACTTTTCTTAACACCTGTGAGTGGCTGGAAACAGCTTTCCATCCAAGTGCAACGCAACATTAATTCTTGGCAGTCGTTTTATTAGTATTATGTGGTTTAAATTTTTTTGTGTCTTTTGGTAATTTCTGAATGATGTCGTGCTCTTGTCTTTTCTCAGGGTAAGTTTTTTAATAATTTCTAAGCTGCGTCTACACAATAAAGTGCGATATTATTTAATCTATGTGTTTCAGTAATCACACACTTCGAAAGCCCTTCTGCCGTAGCTAAGCTCAATTTAATTATGTAAAACCATATACCAATTATATTATCTAGTTTTTTGTGAATCTCTATTCAAAAACCTTCAGCATTCAGACTTTATAGGAGTAATATAAACTAAAATGTTAACCTTCTGAGTTGCTTATTCAGGTAATAAACTGTATTCAATGCTACTTTAGCTTACGCTAGCGGTTAGTTGCTTGTTGCTGTTGCTGTTGCTTATTGTATTGCTTACCGTTGCCTTGTTATTGCTTAAGTTGCATGTTGCACTTGTATTTGCTGTGCTGTTATGTGATGTTGTTCTTTCGATATTTGATGAAGTGTTTGATCAGTAAAAAATTTTCACTAGGAGTCTACCTACGCTAAATCAACTTAGCTTAATTGGATGCTTGAATATGTAACCTCATCAAGTTTTAGATATGTAGCAAGCTGAATGAGTAGTCAAATGTTAATTGTTTCCAACTTACTTTCATAAGGTCTCTCTTATTTTTTCTCTGGTCAGTTTTCACTTGCAGTGGACTTTAGTGTGCTTCTTATTCATTTTCAACTTGTGTCTTGGTTTTCGTAATCTAACAACCAGCCAATGTGAGTCACCGGTTCTTGTTTTCTGTCTTGGCGCTGTATTAAGCATTTCTTAAGAAAATTTCTTTCCTCATCATTTTTCATCTGTCCTCCAATAAATTAACATTACCTAGATGAGCTTATGTCAAAACAGAAATCGCAATCCTAATAATTTTACTCTCTCAATAGAAATATCATTTCAAGATTTTCTTTTTATTCCTTGCCTGTCAGTTCTAGTCTAACACTTTCTGTAAACGTGTTCTATATTACTATCCAATCAAGTTTGAGTAACTTATCAATCGCAGTAGTCTAGTTCTTCTCTTTCGAGGAATTTTCGTTGTTAGCTTTTCTGCCAAATAAAATGCAAAAATCTTCTTCATTAGGATCAATCCCAAAATGCTTGCCACTTTTCCTTTTGGTTGATATTAATTTTATACATAAACTCTTATATTGTTAAGAAAAATCACGTCTAAATAAAACTACCATTTCAGAGGAGTGTAGTCTTGGCCTTTCTCTGACGGGACGTGGTTGCAGTGGTGAAGATGAGGGTATTGTCTAGACGACAGGGAGTCGACATAGTATAATAATCTTTTCTCTAAACTTTGATATAATGAATCTACTGAATAAGTTGATGGCCAATTTACTTTACCAGAATTACATTAATATTGCATTATATTCATTACATAAATAGTCACTTTAATGCACCAAGAGCATTATAAACATATGTCATTCTGAATTTACAATAATTAAAATGAATATAGATACTATCAATCATACATACATAACATCATATTTAGGTTTAACAAACAAAAAGTACGATCAATGCTTTGCATATAACATACTCAAAGCTGAAGAGTAGGTTTATTTAATAAAATATGTTACATATAACAATTAATTATAGTTTATTCTATATAATAATAATATTATGAGTATTTAATAATCATATACTATTTACTTATCTAGATATAATCAATATGGAATCTTAGATTATTATATATAATAATTAAGATAAAATATATGAATATTGCTTTATAATATATTTTATTATAATGGATAGCCTAGTTTTAATTAATGAGAGTGAGAGATCTGAGAGTCAATTTCGATTATTCAATAAATGAATTTTAATTCAGAATAGAATGCAAGTATGAGCGCATAATAGGATATTTTAAGAATTACGAATTGTTTGAGACATTATTTTGTGCGGTAGTTATATAATATTAGAGATAAGATTAATGAAATAGCGAAGGTTTTCTTGATTTAGTAGGGGGCTTACTAATTGTCAATCAGACATATATGGGGTTTGATAGTTCCTTTGGTCCCAAAGTAATAATAAGTTGATTCTAACTTTTACTGCGTTAATTAATGTAATATCAAAACTCCTAATTTTTAGTACTAAAGGATTTTATTTTTGAATATCAGGTAGGTGAGATGAGGACATTTATTCATATATAATGTTTTTGGTATAACAGGTTTGTAACTATAATGATTATAATATAATACATAGCTTTAAATATTATAATATATTAATTAAATGAGATATATTTAATATATATATTTATAGGTATTATATTTATTATTTATATAAGTAATATTTTTAACATAATTGTAAATAATTATATTTTAATTAATAATTCATTGTTGATTTTTTTTTTATAGGTATTATATGTAAATTATGAAATATAATTTATATAATAATATTATATTGAGAGAATTGAGTTTAATAGAGATATTAAAATATAGATTAGTTTTTATATTACAATTAATTTGTTAATGTAATTAATAACTTGATTAATAAATCTATAATAATAATTAATGCAATTGAATTTTTAAAAGTATCAATATAATTATATTTAGATATAATAATGAGATATATATATTAATATATTATATGTATATTGCTCGTTTCACTATGGAGAGTAATAATATAATTGAGGTATAATTAATAATTCATTGAATTTTAGGATTATATAATAGACTATGAGATTTATATGGATGTGATTACTCTGAGAGAGTCAATATATATTATATAATTAATATATATGATATTGGAATAGTATAGAGTAGATTGGTGCTTTTATGAGTGATATTAATTGAGATGGAGACTAGTAGAGTCAATAATTAATTATTATATTAGAATTTTCTCTATTTAGGAAAGTAGAGTGAAATATTCTCAGCTATGTAGTCTTAATATACATTTTTCGTGTGTGTGGCAAGACTTCTTCTAATTCACTTGAGAGAACCATTCCTAATTTGTCTCATTTTTTTATTATAGTGTATTCTAAGGACAACTTTCGGTGGAATAATACAAAATTATATATTGCCTTATAATAATTTGCGCGAGGGATGCTTTTCGTCCGCTCACTGTGTGATCAATTCTTCAAGGGATATACGACTTTATTTTTTACTTTGAATGTATAGCAACATATATCTTTAAAATCTTTTATCTATATTATTTTACGCAATTATTATTTTATTATAGTTAAGCATTTATGACTAATAATTTCTAAATTCGTACTTTATTTTGTTTACTTGGATAGGTTTGATTATATTTTTGGCACAAAGCGATGGTTTTCTTTAACTGTAAATATCTATAGTAATTCGGAACTTTTTCGTTTAATATATTTTATATTGTATTCAATTGGTGACAATTTAGTCTTATCAGTCAGTGAAGACTTAATGTATTTCTATTACTCTCGCTCAAGCCTATAGATTCCGAAAATTCCCTCTATTTTACAATCAAAATTTATTTGAAGTAATCTTTTATAACTAATTTCATTTATCATTTGCCTTATGTGTAACTTTTATTTATGTTTATCTTTCTTGTCAATATATATGAGATGGTTCGTGATTAACATTACTTGGTTTGTACCTCATGTTCGCTGCTCAAATATCACGCTGACGTTCAAGGGTAAATTACGTCGTATAACCCAAGCGTACGAATATACCGCTTTCGGTCAGTCGTATGTTAGGCTATAGCACAAGTGTTTACAAAACTCTATTAATTAAACCTTGAACAATTATAACTTATAGAACAAATAAATTATTATTTTAAATACTAGTTTAACTTTTCTTTTACTGCATAGAATTCTTATTAAACTTCATCAAGTTTTTAAAATACTTTTACTAAAATTTATTATTGTAAATTTATATATTAATTCACAAACATATATTTTATACGTCCTTTTATATAAATGATAGCAGTAATAACTCATATAAAAATCAGTAATACGTGATACACCTAAGTCATCTTTTTAATCCATATTCTTTTTTATTTTACGTTTACTCTTCCTTCTACCATCTATACCTGTTAATAGCATCATGTACTCACGTATTATTTTTCTATTTGACTTATCTTAGCTTTTTATACTCAAGTCGGGTCTGCTTTTTTTAGTCGCGATGGTAGATAATATAGATAATTAGGTGGGTGGGTAAAATAGATTGATTATACAAAGCAATGAGAGGTTATCTTTTTCTTCGTGGTGTGACTACAGGGATTTAAGCGAATTGAGGTTCTATTTGAGAGCTTTCTTAAATGTTTTTTCTTGAATTTTTCATATTATGAGATTGTGACAATTTGAAACTCAATATTAAAGTTGCCATCAACTTAAATTTTTGCGGCTATTTTTTTTTTGAATGTTAACTAAATACTAATTTTATGGTTCCCAAAGTTTTTTTAAATAATTCGGATTTTCTTATTATTTTTATTGTATTGAATGTAGGTTGTTATGCCATATGTAGCACTTGACCAATGCTCCGGTTGCGTGAGGTCTCGGCTGTGTCTTTTTTTTTCGGGTCCATTTGGTACGCTGAGAAAAACTATGACAGCTATTTTTACTAGGAGCGTCTTTAGGGTTGTTTTGTTGTGTTTTGGTGTTTCTGCCTTTTGGTTTCGCTTTGTAGCTTTGCGTATTCGTGTAGGTTAGTATTAGTGCTTCTAGTCTATGTGGCTTTGGTTTTGGGTTTTTGGGACTATTTTTTTGGGCTATTTTTGCAGATTTTGGTAATTTTGTATTGGTATTCTCCACCAAGACCTCTTTTACTTTTATTGTTATGCTAGTTTTTTTTTTTGTTGCTTTGTTTCTGGTTTTTGGCTTGTTTTGGTTTGTTTTTCGGTCATTTTTCGGTTTGTCTTTGGGTGTTTTAATTTTTTGGTTTTTGTATTGGCGTATTTTGGTTCGTCTATTTTTGGTTGTAGTTTTTTGTGAGTTTTTTGATGTGTTATTGATGGTTATAGTAGGAGTTTTGTGTTTTAGTGTCTGGTTTGATGGTGCGTGGCTGCGGTGGTGATAGTGTGGTGGAGTGTGTGCTGGCTGGGTGGTGGTTGTGTGTGCTGGTGATAGTGCACTGGTGTTTTTTCAGGTTTTTGTTGGTGCTGTTTGGGTTTACGGTTTAGTTGGGATGATTGTGTTTTCGTGCTTAGCTGCCTTTATTGGTTCGTCTTTTTCCTTATTTTTTTCTTAGTTTCTATAGATTTCCCGTTTTTTTTTTGTTGTTTTTTTTTTTTTTTTTTTTTTTTTTTTTTTTTTTTTTTTTTTCATTTATTATTTTTTTTTTTTTTTTTTTGTTTAACTTATCAATTAGTGTTTTATTTTTTTTTTGTTTTTTTTTTTTTTTTTATGTTTTCTCTGTTTTGATGTCACTTTTGTGCTATTTGTGTGTTAATGTCAGTTGTTAGTATTTGGGCTTATTTTGTGATTGTGGTTGCTATTTCCAACCACTTCTAGCATTTTCTAAAGAATGAAGCTTTGATGTTTTGTTCTTGGGCTGATGGTCCGGGCGGTGCGTGCGGTCCTGTCGGTTGGGCGTTTTGGTGGGCGTGGCGGGCGCTTTCGGGTGGCTGCGTGTGCGCAGGCGTTTCGCGCGAGCATTGCTTGTTTTGTTTTTTTCCTTATTATCTTCCTGTAGTTTTGTTATTTTGTTTTTGCTATAAGTCAGTGCTTTTTTTTTTTTTTCATTCTTTTATTGCTTTTTTTTGTTGTTCTCATTTGCTTTGTTTTTTTTTATACATCTTTTCATTCATATTTATCTGTATCAGTCTAGGGTTTCTTGGCTTATTGGTATTAGTTTTCACTGTTTAACTGCGTTTCTTGTTTTTGGCTTTTCTTTTTTATGTTTTTTTTTTTATTCTTTACAGGATTGGAGAAAACAGGAAAATTAAGTCTGCTCGTTTGTTTTCTGTTTTATGCCTTTTATTTTTGCTTTTTTGTTTTTGGTTTTTATCTTTATTTTTTTCGTGTCTTAATTGAGGTTGTTTACGGGGTTGTCTGTTTGTTCTTGCTGTTTTTGCTTTAATTGTTTTTGCTTTCATCTTTTTTTTTGTTTTTTTTATTCTTCTATTGGGTTGTATATGAGGTGTGCTGGGCTTCGTAATGCTTTTTTTTTGTTTTGTTTATCTGATTTTCCTGTTTTTTTTTATGCTTTTTTGTTTTTTCGTGCTTTATTTTGTTTTGCTTATTATACTTTTCTTTGTTTTTTTTTTGTTTTTTTTTTTTCATTTATTTTACGGTCTTTTTATTTTTTTTTTTTTTTCTTATTTTTTCTTTCTTTTTTTTATTATTGTTTTTGTTACTGTTTGTTATTTTTTTGCTCGCAACTCCAGAATTTTATTTGTTTTTATCCACCTTTTATTTTTCTTTTTCTTTTATACCTTGTGTTTTTTTATGCTATTGTTATTTTATTCTGCGACATCACTCACCTCCTATTTCTATGTTATAGTTTTCTCCTATAATTTTATCTTTTACTTCTTTTCACGTTTTTTTTTCTAGTTGTATAAAAACTTGATTATTACTTATGTTATATTTTATTGTTTTCAATTATTATTTACGTTTTATCTTTTTTTTTTTTGAATTTTATTATTTTTTTCGTATTCGTATACGTCCAAGTAGGGTGGCCTTAAGTGACGTTTGTTTTTGATTAGCTTTTATTTTGCTGTTGTTCATCATGTTTCTTTAATGTACCTTGTTTTATTTCTTTCAATCTTTTTTTACCTCAATCTCACTGGTTTTATTTTTGTTTTTCTTTTTTTCAGTTTTAACAAGTATTCGATTTTTCTTTTTATTATTATTCTTATGTATGTAATTGATTAGCCGTCACCGTTTCGTCGTGCCCTTCTTTGCTGTACTGTGTTGATCTATTTAGATTTTAGGAATTCTTTTTGTATGGGGCGATTTGGTCTTGGTATATATTTCCCTGGCACTTTATTTCTGTACATTGGTGCATTCGTTTAGGTATATTAGCTCCATTTGGATCGCTTTTTGTTCGGTGGTTTGCTTCACGGTCAGGTTGTTGGAACCGTTTGATTTTTTTTTCCATTTTATTCTTTACTTGCCATGCTGGGTCGGTGCCACTCCTTTACGCGTAGCAGGACTGTTTTTTACTTGTGCATTGGTCGGAGTTCCTTCTCTCATATATGACTGTATGTGATTGGTCGAGCTTATTTTACATCGTCTTTTTGGTTTTCAAGGTCCATGTAACAACAGTTTTTTCTATCCTTCCCCCTTACCTGTGACTTGGATTACATTCATTTGGTTTTTAACCCTTGTATTTGAGCCCCCCGGTGGTTTTTATTTTTGACACTTTTTATACTAGTCCTTTTAAGCTGTTAAAGGGGTGACAGTTTCATCTGTTTGTTCATTACGTGTTTTCTTTTTTTAACCCTCCAGTGTTTCTAACTTTCATCAATCAACTCCTTCCATTGGCACGGTTTCCTTATTTTACCATGTATTTCTCACTCTTTTAGTAGCTTTTACTTCCTTTCAAGGCATGTCAGTTTTTTTCTGCCCCCTAAAGTACCCTCCACCTCCTGGCGTAGGTTTATGTTTGAGTTGATGGTCCTTTTCCCGGTCTGGTCTTTACGGTTTTTAATTCCTTCTCTGTTCTACGTTCTGCCAGTTGTTTCTTCTCACCAATCATTATTCTCTTTCCTCTAATTCGTTCACTAACCTGCGTGTAACCTGCTTCCTCCCCTTCCTTTGTACCCTCACGTTTCTCTTTCACTGGCCCTTCACGTATTGGTAATGCTCTTTCTCACTCTTCACACCTTCCATGCCGTATGTAGTTCACTCTCTTTCTCTCTCCGAGCTGATGTATGCTCGGTCCCCTTGACGCATATATTCCCTTGGTTTGGTCTCCACCTGCTTCACCGATTATTTTCCATCAATCTGCGCTGCCCATATGTTTTCTTCGTCATATCCTTGACACTCACACAGTCCCCCTCCTAATTCATCATCTGCATGGGCCGGTGTCCACACGCGATATCCATCCTCCTAAGGCTGTCTCCTCACCCTTTGCACTCCCGCGCTCCCTAACTTTTCGCGCCGCGTCAGTCTCTGGCCGGCGGGTTCTGCGGGCTGTTCGCCCCGGGGTGGGCTGGCGCGGCGTCTTGCGTTTGTTCCGTGCTTACTACATAACTCTCGTGCAATGTAATCTTCTCTCTTTCGTAGCACTTATAATCTTCTCCTGTGTCTTTTTACTCCTAGATGATTCCCTTAAGTCCCCCTCCTCACACCTTTCATCCCATCGTCCTTGTGCCCGCTTCACCGCTCCCTCCTCTGCTTTTAACCATGCGTTTGGGTCTCCGCTACTCCGACCTGCTGACACTCACGTTTCCAGCACCAAGTTCATTTTTATCCCTCCAAGGTAGGCTCCGGCTCTGCCACACCCTGTTTTTTTTTAACCATACTCCCTTCCACCCACGCCCGATTCCACTACTTCTCGCCCACATCCCATCCGAGGTTATCTCGCGCAACAGGTTCCTCCGCCTACACGTAAGCGACACCTTTCCTTCTTAAACTGCTTAACCGCACTTTCCCGAATCCGCCCTGTTTCCGTTTGACATTTTTTCCATACAATCCTCTCCATGATTCTTGTCTAATTATGAACATTTCCTTTTGCCCTGGTTTCGGCTTCTCCGCCTGGCTACCCCAGGCTTGCTCTCCTTTACGCCTCACATTATTAGGCCATCCCGTAGTTCTTTGCCCCACCATTTTACACGACAAGGTCGTTCTGCACATCTTCTTTTGCCTGGATTGCTCTCGCCCCGGGATCACCAGGCTTCTCCTACTTTCAGGCTCAGTCGTTCTTTCAAACCCCCCATTTTCCCGCGCGACGGTCCGATTTCGATATCTGTAGGAAGTGCGGTTGTTGTGTTTTTTATCGTGCTCGCGATGTCATGTCACATCGCTACTTACTCACTTAGACTCGCCAATTAATTTACCACCTTTGACACCTATTTTTCGGTTCCATGCGGACTCACTATACTGTAGATGAAATCTTAGTTCTTTTTTCACTCCACATTAGCCATGCATTTTTCTCACTCCTGTTAATGTTTGCTCGACGACTTATTTGTTTCTTTTTTTCCCTTTTTTACTGGCTAGATGCATGTCCGCGTAGTACGCACCAGCGTGGCCTCGCTTGGTGTAGACGGGGGCTGGGGCTGGCTTACTGATTAACTGTTCTGCTTTGGTACGCGTACATTATGTTTTTCCCTACCCACTTTCAAATCCCTTTTCAGTACCCCGTTATTCTCAACCTTGATCAAGTTCTCCACCTTCATAACAACCCCCGTCTCCCCGTTACTCATCACGTTCCTTTGTTCCACACGCATACTGATTGACTATTATTTAGAACGTTTCCGCACTTTGCACTCATTTTAAAACGTTTCATCTTTGCATGCGTCATCTAACTGTCAGTGTTTCTTACCTCAACATGTTTTATACAATTAATACGTTATGTGTGTAAAGTGACGTGGAGCGCGTGTGTGTGTCTTCCAATAGTGTCTGTGTGTGTGTGTGGTGTGCGATGAGTGTGTGTGGGGGTGTAGGTGTGTGTGTGTGGGTGGTTGTGTGTGTGTGTATGTTTATGGTACGTTGTCGTGTTTGTAAAATGTGATGCCTAAATATAAATCAGAAATAAATAAACTTGTCAACATAAGTAATACAAATAATAAAATAAAATAAAAAAATATAATAATTTAATAACGTTTATATGTGAGCGGTGTGGTGTAAGATGTGTGTGTGTGTGTGTGGTGTGTGTGTGCTGCGTGTGTATGTCAAAGTGGGTGTATGTGCGTTTATAATAATAATAACAATAGGCATGAAGTATAAAATAAAGTTAATAATAATAAATAAATATAAAATAATAAAAATATAAAATAATATAAAATCATAATAATAAATAAAAGTTTTACACAAATAAAACTAATGTGTTAATAAATATGTGAGTTTAAGCAGTAAAATATGAGTTTAAAGCAGTAAACATATGAGTTAAGCAGTAAAACATAAGTTTAAGGATTAAAATATGATATAAAGCAATAAAGCAGTAACACAAAGCCATACTAAGCCTTTTTTGCTAGTCACACTCTATTGATTTACACTGATTTACTGCTTTGTAAGGTATGTAATGTTATAATATTGTTAAGCAGTAAAACATATGAAGTAGTTAAGACAGTAAAACATGAGTTAAATAAGCAGTAAAACAGTAAACAAAAGCATACTAATCCCTTGTTGCTATGTAACACCCTATTGATTATGATTTACTGTTTTATAGTATGTAATGTTAATAATATTGAGGTGGTAAATACAACGACTAATAGTAAATATGAGTTAACAGCAGTAAACAGTAAAAAAAGCATACTAATGCCCTTGTTGCTATGTAAACACCTCTATTGATTGTACTGATTTATGCTTTATAAGGTATGTTGTTAATAAATATATGAGTTAAGCAGTATAAAGTATGAGTTAAAGCAGTAAACATTGAGTTAAAGCAGTAAAAACAGTTTAAACAAAAGCATCCTATCCTTAGGTGTTAGGTACACTCATTGTTTCTGGATTTACTGATTTAGGGTATGTAATGTTATTTTTTAATAAATTTATATAATTGTAGTAAATAAAATGTTTATATATCAGACACTCTGGTTTTTTTTTTCTTCTTACTACAATTTTTTAAAAAATTTATAAATTAAAAAAGTATTAAGTAATATAAAAGATGTTGTATGAGTTCATTTTAGGTTGCGAAATGTTTTTTAATAAAATGTTTAAGTATGTAAAATCAAAATGAATGCAATAATAGTATATTTGATAAAGAAATTCTTTGATAGTTTACATTGATATCATATTTTTCTTTCGCGCGGGAATATTGCGTGGGGCGCACGCGGGGCGTGTTACGCGGAAATATGCGCCTGGGCGCACGCGGCGGGCGGTTAGCGGAAATATTGCGCCTAGGGCGGCACGACGAGGCGGGGACGCCGCGGCACCGCGTCGGGCGCGGTTGGCTGCCTTTGTGGGTGGGGCTCATGCTGAGCGCTGGTGGTTAGCTTATGAACTAGGGGAAAAACATCAATATTAGCTCTGTTTTATGATGGAGGGTAGAAAAGGGGCTAAGAAAGGTTAGAAATGTATCAATGCTGGGGCAGTCATCCATCAAGATGAACCTTCAAGGTTGAGGCATCAATGCTGAGGCATTAATGCTGAGGCACCAAAGTTGAGGCATCAGTTGAGGCATCAAAATATAGAGTGTGTGAGTGTAAGTGTAAGTGGTATTTTGTGTGTGTGTGTGTGTGTGTATAAAGTGATCATAGTGGAATGTGTGTAAAATGTTATAGTGTTGTGTGTAGGAGTGTGTGCAAGTAATCATATATATAGATATATATATTATTAATATTTATTTATATCAGTATATATTATATATTATATATATATATATTATATATATATAATATATATATATATATATATATATATATATTATATTTAATATATTATATATATTTAGTATATATAATATATATTTAATATATATATTGATATTATATATAATTATATATATAATATATTATATATATATATATAATAATATAGGCTAATAAGGTGATAGAAAAGGATAAACTCTAGTAGGAAGCATCTAGCAACTTGTAAGTATAACACATCGATTCCTCATACTTATGAACATGGGGTAAGATACCCATAATTAGGGCTTCCTAGGCTAGGGAGGCTAGAAAAGGCTGTAAAATAGTGGCACTCAGTTGGCATATGTGGCACGTCCCCAGATTGGCATATGTGGCACTTCACTTGGCCTCATTGGCATCATTGGACTCTTGGCATACATTGGACTCACCTGGACTCACTGGCACTCATTAAATCTCATAGACACTGATCCGAATCACTAGATACTGCCTTCGAGTGAATTGGGAACATCAAAGTTGAACCATCAATAATTCTGAGTCTCTTAAAGCTACAGGTAAAAAGATATTAAGGTAAATTGTAACACTGGAATACAAAGGGTTGACCGAAAAATTTGGTTTCTCATGCCACCTGGAAGACCAAAGGGTTGTCGAAAAATTAGGGTGCCGAAAAATTAGGATGGCAAAAATTGGAGTGGGCAGAAATTGACCATGGAAGATCAAGGGTTGGCGTGTGTTTGTACGTGTGTATAAAGGTAATGTAAGTGTAAGTAAGGCGAGTGTAATGTCATAGTGAATGTATGATATAAGTTAAGTGTGTGTGTGTGTGTGTGTGTGAATTGTACCCTGGAATAAAAAGGTTGACGCGAAAAAATTTGGTTCATCAAAAAATATAGGGTCGGCCAAAGAAATTACGGGTGGGCGCAAATTTGAACGCATAGGAAGACAAGGTGTGTAGGACTAGGTGTAGGTGTACGGTAGGTTGAAGGCTGGTGTAGGCTAGGGTGTAGTGGTAGGCTAGGTGTAGGTGGTGTAGGTAGGTGTAGGTGTAGCTAGGTGAAGTCTGGGTGAGGCTAGGTGTAGGTGTAGGCTAGGTGTAGGCTGGGTCGGCTAGGTGTAGGTGTACGTAGGTGAGGTGGGTGGGGCTAGGTTATGGTGGGCAAAAATTATGGTGGGCAAAAATTATGGTGGGCAAAAATTATGGTGGGCAAAATTGACCCATGGAAGACAAAGGGTTGGTCGAGAAAATTAGGGTG